>SNQJ01S0048725.1:110983-145388 GCA_010110895.2 Picea sitchensis
TGGAAATATTTTTTTAGGGCTTGGCCATTTACTGGGAGGGCATTAGGTTCCCCCCTTAGATTATGCAACCGATAAGGGCCTGCCCCAATCTTCTCAGTCACCTGGAAAGGTCAAAGCCACATATTCTGAAACTTAGAATGCTTTCCTTTTGGCTCATTTTCTCTGTCCCATTTTAGGACTAAGTCTACTACTTCAAAATTCTTCTCTTTAGCCTTATGCTTATCAAACCATCTTTTTACTATCTGTTGGTGGGTTATGAATTTTGACTTAGCCTTTTCCCTTTCTTCTTTTAGCATGAGAAGAGTGTCAATTCTTTGTTGCATGACCGATGAAGTCTCCCCTCTGGAATCTTGGGCTAGTTGAAGAGATGGAAGATAAATCCCGTCCGGGAGAATGGATTCCTGCCTGTAAACTAGAAAGTAGAGGGAATTTCCTATAGCTTCCTTGGGTGTGACCCTATCGGCCCATAGAGCGTTATGGAGTAGATCATGCCAATTCCTTTGGTTGTCTGCAATTGTTTTATTCAATATCCTTACTAGGGTTCTTATTAGTTGATTTTGCCACTTCGTTTCACCACAGATAGTAATTTGCAAAGTATCTAATTATGATTCCTTTGTCTAGAGAAAACTATGTCAACAGGGTGGAAGAGAAGTAAGTTGCATTATCAAAAACTAGGAAAGAAGGGACAACAAACCTTGTGATCAACTGTTCTTCTATGAATTGGATTACCACCTTCTCGTTTACATGTGTCAGAGGGATGGCCTCTGCCCATTTTGTGAAATAATCAATAGCAGTAAATATATACTTATTCTATTTTGAAGATTTTGGTGTAATCTCTCCTATGATATCTAACCCCCATTTCTCAAAAGGCCTAGAAACAGTCATCGGTTGGAGTGGGATTGTTGCTCTCTTCTCTCTCCCAACGCTTACTTGACAGGTTTTGCAGTTTCTAGCGTAAGTGTGAGCGTCCTTAAACAAATTCGGCCAATAATAACCAACTCTTAGTATCTTATGAGCGGTGGTGTTTCCTGCAAAATGTCCACCGGCAGGGCCATCATGGAGTTCCTTCATAACTTTATTTGCATCTTCATGTTCAAGACATCTTAATAGTACCCCATCATAATTAACCCGAAAGAGTACCGAATTTATGAGGCGATATTGTGCAGATTTTAACCTGAGAGCTCTCCTTTCCCTACGATTGAGATTTTATGGACAAGTCCCATAGTGTAAGAGATAAGTTAACTTCCCGTAACAAGACTCTTGTCTTGGGCAGATGTATGAAACTTCACCACACCATAATGCCATTTCATTCTCCCACCTAGAATCTTCATTTACTTGGCCCTGGGCTTCAACTGCGAGTTTGCATAACCCTTTCCCTTTAACTAGTTTGGCAGGTTTTATACCTAGATCAAATTCTTGAACTACTTCCATCCGGTTCCCTCTTCTTTCCCCCATCTCCTGTTGGGTGAATAGGTATCGGATCGCCGGGTGAGTCACGATTACTTTGGTGTGGTTTTTGAGGATGTAAGACCTAAAGTGTTTTATTGCTTTATAAACTGCATAATCTTGTTTATCTACGGCATGATAATTTAGTTCGGCTCCTTGGGGGTTAGTGCTCATGAATGACACCGGGGCCTCGTTGTTGTCATCGTCCTTTTGAGTCAATACCACAACTAACGATTGCTCGGAGGCGAAAGTATAGAGGAATAAATCTCTATTGAAATCGGGACTTCGTAACACGGGGGCTTGAGATATAGCAGTTTTGATGTTATTAAAAGCATCCTTTTGTTCATCGTCCCATTTAAATTCAACATCTTTACAAATCATCTTTTGTAAGGGTTTGATAGTTTCCGCGAAATCGGGAGTGAATTTCCTCACGAAATTGATTTGTCTGAAAAAAGACTACATARCTTTCTTGTTGTGAGGCAACGAGAGTTGAGCTATGGCCTTAATACTTTCTGGGTCTATGCGAATGCCTGCTTGAGATATAATGTGGCCTAACAACTTATCTTCCTTGATGCCGAAAACAATTTTCTTAGGATTTAAGGATATACCGTATCTCCTACACCTTTCGAAAATCTGATTTAAGTGTTGGATGTGCTCTTCTATGTTCTTTGAATACACAGTTACATTGTCTAGATACACAACCACACACTTGTGATTAGTCCCCAAAATGCTAAGTCCATGGCCCTTTGGAAGGTCGCCCCTGCGTTGATTAACCCAAAAGGCATGCGTTTATAAGCAAAGGTTCCCCACTTGGTTCTGAAGGTAGTTTTCAAACGATCTTCCTCTAAAATCGGGACTCGGTTGTAACCTGAGAAACCGTCCAGTAGAGAGAATATCTCCGAGCTAGACACGGTCTTCAGGAGTTGCTACATTGGCGGGACTGGGTAATTGTCCTTTTCTGAATCTCTGTAGGTTCCTAAAATCTACGCATAAGCAGATTTATCCAGACTTTTTCCTCATAGGAACCAGATTTTCTACCCACGCGGAATGCCTAACCTGGAAGATGATTTTGGAATATAAACGTTTCTTCAATTCCTGATACATGAGAGGTTCCAGGGATGGGTGATACTTTCAAAGCTTTTGTTGGAAGGGTTTCACTTCAGGTTTGGTATAATGTGTTGAAGGATATGTGTGTCATAAGTTTTTAGATCTCGGTAGGACCATGCAAAGACATCTTGATATTGTCTGAACAGTTTGAGATAAGCCTTTCTTTCGTCTTTAGATATAGTCTTGCCGAGATTCATTTTCTTTGGGTTTTCCGGGGTTCAGAGGTTTATAGCTTCATGTAGGGGACATGAGCTACCGGTCTTTGCATTTTTAGGCCCCTTAAATCGTTCCTTCAGGTCAAAAAGATTTTCCAAATTAGGTATCCCTTTCAAGATTGTGTGAGACTTCGATTTGTCAATAGGTTGACTTGTCCGAGAATCTATTCCTGTTTATTGTTCCTGGAATACTTCATCGTCAATAGACAAGTCTTTGAAATTATCTTGGTTAGTCAGAAATTTTATGATATGTTCATCCCCTTCAAAGACTTTCCAATTATAAATATTGTTGGGCACCGATGGTTTGTAGAGTAGTTCCATAGTGAATCAGGAGACTTCATAATATTCTAGAGGTGATAGCCTTGAAGCAACTATGGCTAGGGAATCAACAAGAATGTTCTTTGCTCTCGGGATTGCTGTAATATTGAAAGCTTCAAAATGATCTATTAACCTATGCACTTCTTGTTGATAATTCTTTAGGTGCGGGGAATTGCAATGTATAATATTCCTTACTTGTCTAACGATAATCTCCGAGTCTCTGAAAACCTTCAATTCTTTGACGTTTAAGTCTATGACTTTGTTTAACCTTTGTACTAGAGCTTCATACTCGACGATGTTATTTGTGCATTCGAATTCTAGTCTACAGGACAATAAATGACATTTACCTTTTGGATCAATGAGGATGAACCTTGCCCCTGATCCTTCCTATGATTTAGATCCATCAAAATATATGGTCCATATATGTGAGCAAAAGTTAACCGTTTCTTCCTTCTTATTACTTTCTTGCCATCCCATCTTTTGTCCGGTGATTTGTAGCACAGGTTCTTGACAAAAGAGGGTTTCCTTTGTCGGTATTGGCGTTTTCCCTTGAAAAACCATTTCGGATTTCTAAGTGAGAGGGACATTAGATGGAAGAGGGGAGAAGTTCCCGAAAAAGGAATCATAGGAATAATTTCCTAGCATGGGGAAATCTGTCGATGAGGGTTCGTTTAGGGTTTCTAGATCAGTGACCATATGTTTCAGATATCTCTCCCTATCGATTCTGATCATATTCTTGTATCCCTTCAGTGGTAGCCAAAGGTGTGCCCAGTTTGTACTAAAGTACCCGTTTAACTTCTCAGACCAATCTCGACTTAGTAATAACCCATAGGCCTATGGGATATCTACTACAATGATGTCAATCACTTGCACAAACTTATGATGTGTCGCTATCCTGATCATTACATCTCTGAGTTCCCCCATGACTTTGACTTGGGTTCTGTCTAGTTGTATCACATGTTTATCACTCTTGAGAGGGACTTCGTTTAGTTTTTTTATGGATAGACAATGGCATAACGTTAGATGATGCTCCTGAATCGACCAAACAATTGTGGAGGTTCCTGTTGAAAACTTCAAATGTCAAAAGGAACGGTGGGACAAAGGGTTTTCCCTTATTATCTTCCGAGAAGGTATTCACAGTTGGTTTATTTACTAGATCTGTGGAAGTTAGATTTATTTGTTGTTCATTGCTTGTCCTAGTGTTTTCTATTGATTTCAAATCTTGTAGCAGGAAGTCTTTTTGCTGAGGGATTCTACATATGTCCATAACCAATATATTAACCTTCAACTTCTTCAGATCTTCAACTACGTTGTACTCCAGTTTGGGGGATTCTCGGGTATGGATGCTAATAGGGTTCTTATAGGGAGAAAAAGGTGCTTTTGGGTGATCGAGAGTTGACCCTTCCCCTGACGTTTGAGTGGTAGTAGGATCCTTTGAGACAGGAGGACCTTTACTTCTCGTTTGCACAACCGAGACCTCTGTGGGTGGTTCTTGAACCTGAAATAGGTCATCGGAAGGCATAATTAGGTCAGGATCTCATATGAGCATGGCTATATATTTTGGTGGATCAATCTCTTCCTGGTCAACAACATTCATAACTGAACTGCTTGGTTGTTCGGTCAGGGAGACTTCGTCTAGAAACCGATTGGCCATCAAATTCACGACATGCACCCATTGAAGGCAGACTCTTTCGGAGTGGTTTTCCTGATGATAAGTACAGAAAGAATCAGATGCGACATTCCCTAGATCGATGTTCAAGTTATCTAGGGGAGTTTCAATTGATTTGAACGATGGGTTCCTTTTAAAGAAAGGCTTATAGGGCCTTTGGCCTTAGTTTCCTTCCCCTGCGTTTCTCTTCATGTCTATAATCTAGTTTGATAATTTATTAACCATGTGTTATAGATCTTCTATGTCTCCATTACCCTTGTTGGGCATCTATTCTGATTATTTCCCTGGCAGTCTATTCAGAAGGAGTCCTCTCCTGGGAGGGGGTTGAACTTCTTTCTTAACTAAAGAGACCTGGCCTTCTTTACACCCTTTCATATGGAATTATATCATTTTGGCTTTTTCAAAATTCTCATCCACGGTTCGTTTGGCAACCCTTTTCACAAACATGGACATAGAAGCTGGGAGAGCATTAACATAAAATTTGATTTGCAACTCTTGAGTTGGTTTGAATTCGGGCTGGAATTTGTTTAGGATGGTTGTGAATATTTGATTGAAATATTTAACCTTTTCTTTTGAACTCATGGTGGCTGCGAACAATTCACCCATTAGAGCTCCTGTAGTGGTTTCTTCGAAAAATTTATCTAAAAAATCCTTTTGAAACTTTGTCCAACTAGTTATGGATCCTACAGGTAGGTTAAAATACCATGTGGAGGCCGAGTTCTCAAAAGTGTAGGGGAGCAGCCTGCAAACTACGTCTTCATGTTGGACGTTCATAAGTATGATCGCTAGTATAGATTTCTTGATATGATCTTTAGGCAATCCCGAGGTTTCTGGGTCGATCTTAGGAAGTAACTTTTCTGGATGTCGGGGAAGGTTATGGACTGGTCCCGGGAGGGACAAAGCATCTCTGGCCAACCAGGGTTGATTGTTCAGTGGTGGGTTTCCCCTTTCTTCATTATGGTCATTGTTGTCCTCCATATCTTCAGATTCTGAGTTAAACTCCTCCTCTTCCAAAAAATTGTCTGGTTCAGAGACGTCGCCGGCTGGCGTTTCAGGGATCCGATTAAGAGGATATTTGATTTCGATGATTGCGAAATCTATTAGGTCTTCTATCGTGTGCACAAAAACCTCATTGGGAGTATTAACCACTGGTTAGCTTATTTGTTTTCTTCGAGGAATTATCTGAGCTAAGGACAACGCACCGATCTGTCGGGCGTATGCTCTTGTGATTCTTATGAATTGATTTAATTCCTCGTGAGGGAGAGCGTAAGGTATGCCAAGGTACACTTTTTATTCCTCGGGCTATGGTGAGTTACTCATTTCTGGAGTACTCAGTGTGTGTGGGCTGTCTTGGGAATGACTAGCCATGCATGTGGGCTGTTTTGAATCTACAGGCTGTTTGAAATATTATGTGAAATATGTATTCAACCATTCATTCTCAGGTCCTCCTTCTAGCGCCAATTCTGTTGATGGGTCCTAAATCCCTTTAATTTAACAGGATGAACCAAACCCGCCACCGAGGCCCAATTAGACTCTGCAACATTTATTGATGGAATGGTTCTCCAGATCTTGCGATCTGACCAATTAATCAATGGGATTTACGTTTTCTTGCGAAGGTGTCTCCTTCAATTTGGACTTTCTCTTTTTGTATTTTCTCTTAGGTGGTACCGATATAATATTGTAAGCCAGTATAAACCAACTTGGCAACAAAATGGGAAACGGTTCTAAAATACTGGAGAAGAGGCTGAGCTTGGGATAACCCACTACTCAAGCATGCAGACTACAATTATATACCACATGCCTAGTACTAATACGTTAACTGTGTGAGCATCCAATTATTGTCTCAGATACTAATAATCAGAAAGAAAACATATATGCTATAAGATAATGGCAAGAAAAATAATTCACCTACACTAATCATCCATCACATGATAACACAACGATTCATCTTCATCATTAAAGAAAAGAAATGTAAAACAATGCATCAGATAACTTAACAATAGATTCAATAGCTCTTACTCATTACAACATCCATTCATGAGACGCGATGGGAAATATTTCTTCTCCACGTCCAATCACACACGCATTTGATGAAAATATAACTTGTCTCTGGTCTAGAATGACTTCTCTATTAAAGGTAGCTAGGAAATAGTTCCTAACAAAACAAAAAAAAAGAGTTTCTTGTAGCAACCATCGACCTTTAACTAATTGGTCGATGCTCTTATTTATAACATAAAATTCAACTGAAAATAACGGCTAAGTGTAGATAAGTAAACAAAATTCACCACATGGCATTCTCTTCTAACAGTTTTTATAACAATCAACTCAAGATATCACTTGAAAAGGTGACTTTTCTCATACTCCAACCAACTGATGAACAAATCCTCCCAGGTTTGGGCATATGGAAATATGTGTTGTTCCATCGGGAGTGCGTAAACTTCTTTGATCTCCACCGCATGCGCCCGATATTTGACCAGACTAGTACTTAACTGCTCAAGCACAACCCGAACGTTGATCGGATGTTCCAGAAATTGTTGTACTTGTCCTGGCGCTGTGTCGGTCACCTTTTCTATCTTTCGGCCCATGAAGGATCTTGCTTGGCATGCGATTCGACTATGTCGCGCAAGTCGATGAAATTGTCGGCTGTGCCAAACTAAGGAAGTTTGATATCCTTCATCAACTTGTTGATCTTTGGACCCAGTTTCTCTTGGATTCCTCAGTGAAGTTACAGAGCCAATTTCGCTTGATAGTTGGAGGATCTTTCTTGCAATCATAATTAAAATCATTTAGAAATTTCATACAACACAATACTCGACAAAATATATGTAAAACCGTAAGCATGAAGAATCCAGACTGGTGCATACCTGTAAAGCTCGCTAAGCCTAGTTGTTTAATTCTTACATGATCTCTGTAACCCTTCGAATTAACTGCACCATCTCTTTTAGCGCCGTCATTTTATTTTTAGTCAGGGTGGGTTACATCCGCGCACCATAGCATGAAAGATTAGGTACGAAAAACATGAGATTCAAAGTCACGCCAGTAGTCGGTTGGCCCTTGGGGTCGAGAAAGGATGTCAGAGATGAACATGTGCTGAAAGTACGAGTAAGTTCCAAAAGAGCTAGATACTGTCATAAGGGAAGTCGTTAAATGCTTCAGGTTGAGGCAAGTTGCTCAAACAAGAGTTGCATCAGCAAGTGCATCAACCATCATCAACTCATTATGGAGGCTGAGGAATTAAAAATAAATCGATGCGATCGTACCACACATCCTCTGCAACTCCTATCGGCTGCATATCACACGCCACAGATCATGCCCGTTGTGCGGATGTGACACATAAATTCTTTAAAAATCTTGTCACAAGGCATTTAGTGTTCCCTGGCATGTTTTGACTCACTTCCCGCTTCGTTATAAATTCTAGATGTTATGCTTACCAGCCGAGCTTATGCACTGACTCGTCTCATGAGCCCAACTCGATCACATTCTTTGCTTTGGGCCTTTGTCAAGTCACCCATGCATAAGGTAGATATGCTGTTGCACCATGGGAACTCTTCAAAACTCAAGACGGTGCTTGCGAGGCAGTCGAAGCACCAAGATTGAGCCACAAAATGCCTGGGACTCATTCTTGTTTGCAACGGGTGTTCCTGAGGCTTCAAAGGGAGATTCCTACCTTCGCGTGGAAAAGATAGTATCACCTCTTGCGGAGGCCTAAGTGGAAGAAGTTACATCGGAAGGGCACGAGTTGGAAACCACACTTCCTCAATAGAAGATACCGTGGAGGAGAGGAAGGCCCAGGAAAAATAAGGAAGTCAGGGGGCAAATCCAAGTCCCGATTGAGTCGTGTGCATGATCAGCCACCGAGGAGTTCCTAATGCGCACTATCCGGCTAGAGCCTGTCGAAACCACAAGTGGAGGAAGTGGGAGCCAAACGAGAAGGTCTGAAGCGTTGGGTTCTAACGTCCGAGGACCTAATCCGCAGTTGGAGAAGGCACAAGTCGCCATAGCTAATTTTTACCAGGAGAATAGAGAATTACGATGATAGTTGGCGGTAAAGAACCTTGAGGTTTTAGCACCACAAGGTCGTGAAGGGAACACAACTTGGCTCAAGAGGCAGCTTCGAGAAGCACAAGATACGATCGTTTAGATGTGCGAAGCGCAAAGGGTCTCGGAAGAACAAACAATGAAAACACCTTGGGGAGCGCGAAGTAGCTGGGGAGAAATTCCACCCGTAGAAGAGGCATGATGGGTGAACTCTGCTTTGTATTCTCAGACGCAATGTAGAATTTTGATAGTTTTCCCTTTTTCTTGTGAAAATTTTCATGTTCTCAATGTAGCTGGATTAGTTGGCATGTAGGTGTAGACAATGTCTACTGTATGTAACCTTGGCGATGGGAATCTAATATATGAAGTCTCGAAATTTTGACGAAAGAATTTTGGTCATAACAGTTGAATTCATCGTTTTTTTCTCTTTGTGTGCGAAACTACTGTGTTCTTTGTCCAAATTTCTTGTAAGTTAGCCCTGATTTTGTGCTTAGTGTTGCTCCGATTTGTTTTTTGTATTTTTATTGATATCTTTTTGCAAAACCTCCGACGCCGATCGACTTCATCGTACGACGCTGACGTGGCACCACTGACTCGGGATACATGGTACTAAACACTGGGAACTCAACTCGTGGGTGATGGTCAGACTCGGGACTTTGTTCAAGTCTAGCGCTCTACGCTTAACTTGGGTCTGCCGATGCCAGAAAGGTCTTGGGGATCGGCCTTCAAAAATAAACCTAATGCGTAGTTTCATTGTGGATTATAATCCTCGAAATCCCCCGATACTGAAAACATTTCGGAAGTCGGCGATTGACGATATTATTTCATTTTTTGTTCAACGCTTACTCTTTTCACCTTTTACCGACGCCAAAAGGGATCGGTCATTGGTGATATCCTTGAGTGACGCTTGTCGTGGAAGAAAAAATTCCGTTTGCTGACGCCAACGAAGATCGACACTCGACGACCTCGGTTCTCTTGAGTGACTTTCTCTCATCTCTAATTCTTTCCGATGCTGAATTTCTTACGCGTGTTGGGGAAAAATCTTGACTGTCGATTCTTTAATTAAATGTTAGTCTTTTAAGTTATGGGTTTTCACATTCTCAAGTAAACTTTGAGAGACTTAAATGAGAAACAAAAATGATAAGCAAAGGCAACATTTTCATACTGAAGTCGAATTAGACAGTGCAAAAGAATGAAGTGGTACCCAAAAAGTAAAATTTGACATAGGATTTTTAGGGTGTGTTGAATGCTCAACACACCGTACAATAATACAAACTTGGCACATAAATCGAGGTAGATTTTGTGTTGTAAGTGTTTTTTCTCTTTGATGGAAAAGTGTTATTACTGCTGTTATGTAATTTCCTGAGGCTGAATAATAGAATCTCTCTCTCTCATTAGGTTTCCCAACATTGAGGTTTTCCCCTGGCATTTGCCTAAATCTCTGAGTTATTCATGGTTGGATGAATGTTGTTCATTGTGTTTATTCTGCTGCATAATTACTTACCAATGTGTATTTTTTCTTATGATAATTTATGAATGTGGGTTTTAGACATTTCAGAGTTCATGCAAGACAATTATCTCTAGGTTGCTAAGTGTATGAAAAAATGTTAGCTTGCTGATTTTGTCATTAAAATTAACATGGTATCAATGCTTGGTCTCTGAGTGACAGTGAATGATGAGCTTTTTGGGCAAGGTTGAAGGGGGGGAATTTGTGATTGTTTTTCTTGAGTTGTGACATGGAATATGGCTGCATGTATTAGATTTGAGGATCAATTGGATGACATTTCCAACTATTTGCAGTGGAAGGTCTGGATGTCACCTATTCTCAAGGAGAATAAGATTTGGAACTATGTCAGTTCTGTTGTTGTGGTTCTTGCATCAGATCTTGTTGCTTTGGATTTGCATGAGGTCAAGGAGGCCAAATATCAGAGGATTATTCTTGATGGGGTGAAGGATCACCTTATCCCACACTTGGCTGAGACGAAGACATCCAAGGAGATGTGGGATGGACTTAAGAACTTATTTGAGGTGAAGAATGAGAACCGAAAGATGGCCTTAAAGGCTAAGCTGCATGATACCAAGATGGGTAAGGAGGGAGTGTTTCTTCTTATCTTACCTGGGTATCTCAAGTGAAAGACAAGTTGGCTACTGTTGGAGAGGTCACATCAGATTCAAATTTGGTGAGGATAGCCTTGAAAGGCTTCACCAAAGAATGGGAAGTCTTCGTGAAGTGTGTGGTGGGTTGTGAGCATCTTCTGGATTGGAGCATACTGTGGGATGATTTCACTCAGGAGGAGATCCAGGAAGGATCTAAGAGCAGTGGACAAAAGACATATGGAGCTGATGAGAATGTTGCTCTTACTGCAAAGAGCAAGAAGAAAGGAAGTTCCAGGAGGGACTTGAGTAAATTCAGATGCTATTGTTGTAACCAGTTGGGGCACCTTGATTCTCATTGTCCTAAAAGGAAGAAGAAGAAGAAGGAACCAGAGGGGCCTGATACAACTGCTACAATAGCCATGGAGGACTTTTCTTTTGTTACCCTAGTTTCCAGTGTCGGTAGTGAAGGATTTGGAGGTGATATCAGATGGATTGTGGATAGTGGAGCCTCTTGCCACATGACGAGAATCTGACAGGTATTCCTAAATATCATAGAGATAGGTCCTGCCCGACAGGTGGTAAATGAAGGTGGTATGGCGCGAGTTGTACGTGGAGTTGGAAGGGTTAGATTCCAACTCGAGTATGGAGGATTCCTGGAGCTTGATGGGGTTCTCTTTGTTCCAGGGTTGAGGGTTAAATTGATCTCAGTCTCAGCATTGGAGGATGTAGGATATTGCACATTGTTCAAGAGGGAACATGTATTTATCTACAGGGAGGGAGCAGACCCCGTGGAACTGCAGTTGATCGGTGATCGGGTGAATAGGTTGTATATGTTGTGAGGACAACCTTCAGTGTATGATTCAACGTCATATGAGGAGCATGAGGAGGCTCCTGAGATTGCGGTGGGCCCAAGGATTTGGTCTTTCATTTTGAGAGAAGAGAGTGAGTCTCTTTTGAGCACTGGCAGGAGGCTCATTTAGTGTGGTCGAACCAATGCTCAAGATGGAGTGGATTCTCCAAGGAGCTCAGGGTTCTGGGTAGCTGTCAGGAGAATATATTCTAGTTTGAGTTCTATGCAGGTGTTGAGGATGGCTTCAAGTTTAGAGGGAGCTCCTACTGAGCATAGTGTGATGGGACCAGATGATGGAGATGGCAACGAGTACTTCCCTCGCTAAGAGGGAGTGTTATATCATGACCCTTGATCTTGCAAAAGGAAAGATTAGATCTTTGCCTTTGGATTTAGGGTTGGGGAAGGTGAAAATGCACTTTGGGGGGAAAATCCCATTTTCAGATTTATAAAAGAATGCATTGGGTAGTGTGCAAGACATTTTGAGAGAAGGATCTTGAGAGATTTCTGAGTAAGCTTGAGAGAGGAAAGAGGGTAGCAAGAAGGACACTTTTTCCAAGAGAGCTAGGGCACGAATCCCAAGGATAAATTTTTGTTTGAGTGCTGAGTTGATTTTTTGTTGTTGGAGGCTATACTGTACGGGTCTGTACAGTCCGTACAACAAGAGGAAAAGGGCACATAAATTGAGGCAGGATGGGAACAATTTTCGAGGCTATTTTTGCTGCTGCTGGGCTGTACAGAACAATTCGTACAACAGGATATTTGCACGAATTTTGAGCTGCAAAATTTTTGGGTGGGCCGTACAACAATACAGATTTGGCACAAAAATCGAGGTAGATTTTGGTGGGACATATTTTGTGCTGTAAGTGGTTTTTCTCTTGGCTGGAAAAGTGTTATTGCTGCTGTTATGTACTTTCCTAAAGCTGAATAATATAATCTCTCTCTCTCTCATTGAGTTTCCCCACTTTCGGGTTTTTCCTTGGCATTTGCCTAAATCTCAAAGATATTCAAGGTTGGATGAATGTTGTTCATTGTGTTTATTCATCTACATAATTACTTAGCAATGTGTATTTCTGTTTATGGTAATTTATGAATGTGGGTTTTAGACATTTCAGAGTTCATGCAAGACAATTATCTCTAGGTTGCTAAGTGTATGACAAAATATTAACTTGCTGATTTTGTCATTAAACTTAACAGTTCCAGGGTCGAATCCTTGGCCAGGAGCCTGTTTAGGGCCTCAATTGATGTCCCCACCAGGTTAGGCTCGTGATCCACAAAATGTGAGGAAGTACTCGAGAGTTTCCCATGCTGTATTCCCAAGAAAAAAAACATTGTTTCACCTATTTTGATAAACAATTAAATTTTCCTTTTTTATAATAAATAAATATTAAAAATTATTTTTATTATTCAACACAAGGAATACAAAATATAGAGATTGTTGAAAATAAATACAATTAAGTATTAAGACGAATTGACTTTGCAAATGAAAAAAAATGAGAGTTGCAATAATAAGACTAAGTTTTCCTTAATATCTTCCTCACCAACCACCTTCATATATGAGGGTAGGGGTGGGAAAGATCTTAAGGGAAACTTATATCTCCCCACGACTACTCTTATAACGATGTTGTCTCCTTATCTTAAATAAGATATATATATGATTTTTTTTTGTCTCCTTTTATATATATATATGATTTTTTTTTAACATGCACTACCTTTTAAAGAAGAAATGGATATATGAAACTACAAGGATGTCTATGTCTATATGATTTTAGAGGAGTTTTTTTACAAGGATGTCTATGTCTATATGATTTTAGAGTAGTTTTTTTACTGGGAAAAAATGGGAGGGGATACAAATACAAAATTGTAGAGATATATATTTGGAGTGAAAGAATGAGACACAAAGAAAAGTCTTTTGGTCTCACTTTAAGGAGTTTGATGGTTAAAGAGGGGTCACATATTGGATAAAGGTAAGATGTTTTAAGATGATTAGAAAATTACATAATTAGAAAATGGTAAAATATTATATGGAATTTTTGTTTATTGAAAATGTTTAATTTTGATTTTAAAATCTAAATATAATTATGTGTTTCTTAAGTATTAATATAGTGTGGGTGTTGTCATATATTAATGCAGAAGTTGTAGTAGAGTTAACAATAATCCATAGTTTCAACTCAAATTTAGGTAGTTTTTTCTTATGATAAAATTTTGTCGGATCTTAATTTATAAGAGAACTTGTGTCTACTAAAACTACATTTGAGAATTTTATGCATGAAAAACTGTTGAGAAATTGTTTACATATTGAAATACAAAATCAACACATGTTTAGATTGGATTACATGCTCGACTTCTTGTCACCACTGATTGTGGTATTGAAGGATGTTTTTTCTTATTTACTATTGTTGTTTAAGCTTCTACTGCTTTTGGTAACTTCAATGTTGCTCCCTCCAATCCTGGATTACTTTGGCCTAGAGGTTTTGATTGTTATAGAATCTCTTCTTCTCCCCCCTGGTATACCCAACTCACCTTTGTTTAAGGACTAAGTGAGATTTCTACTTCTTGGTCCAGATCTGGAGGGATAGGGATAACAAGTTCCTCTTTCACTGAGTCCTATGGAGCCACATCTTGTTCTTTTGATAGGGTAAATTGTTCTTGATCCATATTTTGCCCTGACCATGGGTGGGTCCAAGTTCGTTGGGTCATTCTTAATAATCAATTGATGTTCTGCCATGGCAACAACCGACTAGGTTGGTTTTTGTTGGTGCTTTCTAACTTTCCTTCACCCTTTTGGTAAATGTGATGCTAGATGTCCAATTTCATAAGAAACTCTACAACGAAAAGATACATTTTCTAAATTTAACTTGCGTGTCCAAGAGAAGTTATAACCTGTCAAATTAATTTTTGTTGAAAACCATTTGTTGAAGTCCATTTGCACACATATTCGAGCTTATGTTTTGATATTGTGGTTCTTTGTTTCTTCACTTTTGTAATGAAATTATCTAAGCACGTTTCCAATAGCTCGGAAAGAGGATAAACCCCAAAGATGCAAATGAATATTTGAGAGTCTAACCCACACATGTGTCTAGAACAAAGTATCTGCCATTGAATCAAAAGATGGGGTGCAAGGTTTCATGCTTAATCTAGATTTCCCCCAAAAACATGGCCCTAAATTTAGTATTAAATTCCCATATCTTCTCCAAGATCAAACACCACAATGAAATACCCCTTTAGAGTCAATAAAAGCTTCTTTCTTTATTGGACCCTAAGTTTAATATTAAATTCCCATGTCTTCTACAATATCAAACACTACAATGAAAAACCCCTTTAAAGTCAATAAGAGCTTCTTCCTTTATCTCAAATTGCCAAAATTCTACAATACAGTTATATAGATCTACTAAACACAACCATGGACTATTGAAGTGGCATATAAGTCCATTTGTCTTGTAAAAGGAAACCTGAGATACTGCATCTTTCACTATTGGAATAGACAATTTGAAGGATAACGAGAAACATTTTCACAATATTACTATTTGAAACCTCACCTGAAAACCCATTGGAGGGAGGAGAGCCAGGACTGCAACCATTTGAACTAGCACCCACGACTTACCCCATCTTAGTCTCCATACGAAGGATGCCACCACCCAGAGACTAAGTCAAAGGTGAGGGAGCCTCCGTGACGCCGAAGCCTGAACTGTTGGAGGAAGGAGGGATGCCCACAGATAGGGATGAAGCTGCCACAACCAAATCCAAAGTTATGGAGTCTGAGGAAGTGGATATGTGGTCGACCATGCAAATAGGTCTCCAAGAGACAAAGGATGGCCTGCTCAAACAGCCAGGGCGAAACCCTAGCCTTCGCGACAGAATCGACCATGCGCGTAGTCTCCAGGAACCATGTGAGGTTTCCGACACATTTTTTTTACAATATATAAAACTATGTGTAAATGTTTGATCATCACAATTTATTGGTTATAGTTTTTTACAATCCATACAACTACGTGGAAATGTTCGACATCACAATTTATTGGTTCATTAAGTTTTAATCCTTGTTTGTGAATCACAGACCAAACTTAAAATTAAAGTTAGTGGTTGGGAGGGTTTTAGATTGTGGGTTGTTGACATTAGTGTAGGAATTATAGTGATAACCAACTATATTTGCACTTGCATCTCACTCAAGTAATATATATATATATATATATATATACCATCTTGTTATGGATAAGGTAATTTCAATTTTATTTTTCACTATCGGTCTTGCATAAGTAAGATGAGAGAGGATTAGCTACTTAAACATGGGATGATTTAGAGTTTCAATGAGTTATTCTTGTTGATGGAAAAATTCATCAAAACGAATTTCTAGATTATCTAATCATGATTTAAATTGATCACATAATACAAATTTCTAGAATACCTAATCATGATTTATTTGTTTGTGTACGATTTTTTTTTTTTAATTATGGAATATCACTTTAAGTTATAATGTGAATTAGTTCTTCATAAGGGACGTTGGTTTATAGATAATGTTAGCATTTTTATAAAGTTGTGGGCGTCATGTTTCATTCAGGTGTTGGAACATTAACATAAGTCTCAATTTGGGTAAGATCATTAAGCCTCATTCTTGAATATTGAAGCTTTAGGTATTTTCAACAATTCTAATTTTTTAGATAAGTTTTTCTACCCTAGGTCTAGATATAACAATTCTAATTTTTTGGATAAGTTTTTCTACCCTAGGTCTAGAGATAAAAGAGATGTTAGACAAAATATTTGCAAAAATCTACATCTTTGTTGATTTGAGTAAAGGGAAAAGTGATAAAATTATGTTAGAAAGCAAGAATTACAGTTGGACACATCTAATAGATTATGAACACATTGCTAAATATGTTTTAATTTGTTTTACATGAAAATGTGACAACTTCTTGCTTGAAGGAAATGATCATCATGATAAAGAGTAGAAGACTAACAAAACCTCCAAGTGGAAGGACTCGATATCAAACTATGACTGGCTAGTACCAAAAAGGTTTATGTAGGCACCTCAACCTTCTTTCTATAAGAGCCCTATGACACCCTTAAAGAAGCGAGATATAGACACATATTATTATGAATTAGGAGTCAACTCATTTTTAGTTAGTCTCCTTTCTTAGTTTCTCCTAATTGGGATTCAAATCATTTTTAGTTAGTGTCCTTTCTTAGTTCTCCTCGAAGAAGGGGAAGAGACAATGATGAATTAGATAAATTAGACTACTAAAGGAAACCTCCCTTTGACCTTAATGGATGATGCAAAGAAATTTGTGTTGTTGGAATCTCCTTCAATACCTAATAAGTCTTTTGGTTAGATTGACATTTAGAAAAAAAAGGGAGAAAATGACAACCCATTTAAACATGCATCTGTCATCTCGTGTGGCAAGAAGATTTAGAAGTAAGATATTTTTAAAAATATTGTAAAACAAATGCCAACATTTCATGTTTTATGATCTATTCTATTTAGAGCGATGAATCCATAAGTATGTTTTGAGTTCAATGTGTGAAGGATTAAATATCGACAATATTGTTTTTGGATATGTTTTTTAAAGGACAAAATTATCACTTTCTTGCTATGAAGAACAATCTTTTTGCGAAGAATTTTGTGCCTGATAGATATTTGTCAGTAGGGGTTATCACATTGTTGAATCATGATGAAGGTACTAAATGAATTTGACAAGTAATTTTGTTTCTTGGTATAGAGAGGTGGGGTGATGGTCCCAATCATCACTCATGAATAATTACCAAGTGCCAAGTATGTGTGGGCCTCATATAAGTTAGTGAGAGATTTCAAATTTCTAGTTTACACTATGATTCACTATGATTTTCTAAGGTTGTTTGTTAGAGGTGATGGAGATTCCAATGGTGACTAACATTTTGAGTTGTGATTTCCAATTGGATCTTAGTCTTGTTCTAGTGTATGAGTTTCTTTGTCAAGTCCCACAATTTAGTGAAATTTGATGGCCAAGTTGGAGTAGTGGGAATAACCAACCTTTCATGTGACCACTTGGTAGGTGTTATGTTTGTTGACCTACAAGAAGTTGAAGAAACTGCATCAAAAAGTTTATTCAAACTATGAAAAAGAGTCCAACCACTAAGGTATTAATTTTTTTTTTTCTATCAACAACAATGACCACTAAATTTATGTCAGTGACCGTCTAATTAAAATATCGTCACAAAAGTTGTGTCTAAATCTTTGTAGCTTCTTTTTTAATGATAAGCTGTTTATTTTTCAATTATTGATGTTGGATTTCTCCATGTCATTCAATATATCTTTTTAATGATGTCCATGGAGTTTCTTAGATCATTCGATTGGTGATGTTGATTTCTCAATTTGTCATCAAATGATTCATAACTGCATGCATTAGTTGTATTGTAGGAAAACCTTTTGTTTTAGTCAAGTGCTTATTTTAGAAGGAGCATGGCTCATTAATGGACATTAATTTGCATTTATTTTAGAAGGAACATGGTTCATTTACAAACATTAATTTGCATATGATATGATGTTGTTGTTCATCTAGATAGTTGTTCTTCTTTATCTAGATAGTTGCTTGTGTTTGTCCAAGGTTGACCACATATGATCTTGGATTTATCATTTAAAGATTTTAGATTGAGAGCTTAATTCTTGATAGGTTGAAACACATTAGAGGCATACTCTTTATTATTTAGTTAATGACACAATATAGTCTTTTAATTTAAGTCACTTTGGCATAAGTTTCAATATGTGTTGTTGGCTATTAAATATAGTTACAATCCCAATTTGCTATAAATTGAGCTTAACATATAGGAAATGTATCCACTCATTCTCACACAATCATAAATACATCATCCTAGTAATTGTTGAACTTTACTAAAACATAAGAGAATGCATCCCAATCAATGACAATGCAATTTACAGTGGGAAAAACCTCCTTCCAAGGTAAAAGCCCCACTTTCTTCAATTTTAATACCTATCTCAATAACCTAACCAAAAATCATTATAGTTCCATAATTATCATCATTTTGATCGTTAGACATAACCACTTTAGATAGTTCAATTACAAGAAACATGCCACCACCACCACCACAACTCTTATATCATTCTACTTATATATATGTGTGTGTGTGTGTGTGTGTGTGTGTGTGTGTGTGCGCGCTTGGTTATCCCAATAACCATTCAAGCCCCTCCTTTGTGCTTGCTTTAATCCATGTGAGGTTACTTTGGCGACAATTGGAGAAGTCTACCCCCAATATGCATAAAAGCTACCCTAATTTATTTTTACTACTTACATATTTGACATAGATATAATCCCAAAGGAATCAATTCAATTTGACCATATACTTTAAGTGAATAGTTCAACGAATTCAGTTAATCTTTGAGAATACTTGTTTATATATATTTTATAAAAAGACCCATCCAAAATTGAATAAAGAAATTAATGCATGCACTGATTTGGAGCTATAAAATCTTGAGAAGTATAAGAAGCTTTTCATATTTTAACAAGGACTCTAAAAACAATGAGTCCTTATCTTTGTATTGAAATAAAATTTGCTTACTCATAGTTTTGTCTATTTTTATGTCACTTTTGTCTATTTTTATGTCCTTTCCATACAGGGACATTAAGTTTTGGGCTATTTCCATTATTTTTGCACACGATTTTTGAAGCGTTATTACATGGTTTAACCTAAATTTTTTTACCTGACGTTTTCATCGGATACAAGAGCCAAGGGGGTGGCGGCCGGATGCTGTCACCCTCATTAATGCTCTGCAAACTCGACCCAGATAGAAGTGCGATGTCATTAATGCTCTGCAACCTCGACGTGGATGGAAGTGCGATGTGCTCGAGTCTGCATGTCATGAAAAACGTGTCACTGCATGCCATCATTGTCATATTCAATGGATCCATTGATTCTCGTCCTGAAGCTCCCTTACAATGCTCTCAGAGTCCCCTACATGCGCCTGAAGGTGCCATCCTTTTCCTTTCCCTCGCCCATGACTGTCTTCTCCCTTGTCTTGGCCACCTATTTCTTGGTGGTCTCTGGTTTCATCTATGATGTCACTTCCTAGTGGCATTTCCTAGGTATCATTAGTGGCATTTCCTAGGTATCTACAGAGGTGACTGTGGGGGGATTCCCACGGTACCTGGGGCAGACCTCGTATCACAATTTCAGTACCCTTGGAGGGTGATCCTGTGAAAGTGAGGGTTTCTTGCACCAAGAAGGGCTATTACGTGGAGGTCAAGGTAACTTCTTCTCATTTCTTCCCCGACAACTTGATATCTCATCTTCAAAATATCCTTTTTATACTATTTTATTGCTTGGTTTCCTATATATTTTTCTTAGGAGGTGTGTTTTCTTAGAGTTTGTAGTTGGACTTAGGAAGATATCGCAGCATGCAAGGTCTAGATCCTGAAATTTATGAACCTCAATTTAACTATCCTTCCAACAAAGGAGTTATTAACGAGGAAATGCATTCTAAAGTTGGGAGTGTATCTCTCGGAAGTGACCATCATGAAGAAGAAACAGTTACAATCTTTGTAGAAGGCATTGTACTCCTAGTAAATCCTCGTATCACTGATCCACATGGCCCATTGCTCGTTGAAATGCCATCATCGACATATATTGATGCTTATTCTTCTTACAATTCACCGTCCGATTCAACCATTATGAGATATTTTAGAATGAACCCATTATCTTTTGGTTTTCTTGAAGGAATTGGGAATTTATATTTATCCACAACTCCTGTAGTTAATACTACTGGTACTTCTTCTTACTAGGAACATCGGTGACCCAGTTTACTCTAACACAACCACTTGCGAATACATCTCCCTTCGCACACGGGTCAGGTAATATTCCCGTTTCACTATTTCCACACATGTTACACAAGATACTCACCCTCCCTCTCCAAATTTACAAATGGGTGCACCCTTCATTGGAGGTCAATCTTCAATAGGATTCCAACCTTTAGCTGGGGGGGAACCTTCAGCTGGAGGGAAATTTTTTATTGGGGGGAAACCTTCAGCCATGGGGCAAACTCCTTTATGGGTGAAACATCAACAAAACTGGGGACAAGCCACTCCTACGAGTCCTTCCATTCATACTACCACTGGCTTGTATCTTGGACAACCATTTCTAGGAATTGCTAATCCTTTATGGGGTCAGCCCAATCCAACATGCATTCCTCGACAAGGAACTTTTCCCTATCAACTCATAAATCCCATGATTCCAACACAATAACCCTCTTAAACACATTATATGGTAGGTCCATAAGGACAACCACAATACATGGGGGGACCATTAGGTCAGTCTCAGTATGTAGAAGATGCATTTGTTCAATCACAGTACATGGGTGGACAACTAGGACAACCATCATACATGGGTGGACAATGAGGACAACCACCTTACATGGGCGGACAACCCGAGAAGTCACCGTACATAGGGGGACCTTCAAGTCAATCACCATACATGGGAGGAACATATAGTTTTTCCATCTCGCCTCAATCTGAATATGGTCCTACTAGTGTTCCCATGCCACATGGTTACCACCAGTATCCACACGATAACTGGAAACTTCCATTTTTGGCTACGTTAGATCTGCCAAATCTGTCGCGTTTGACAAACTATCCCATTCAACATGCTCTGTTTTGGCCCTCCATCACTGCCAAATTATCGTTCGACATCCCGAAATTCGACGAAAAACCTAGGGAATATCCTAACAACCATGTTATGACTTTCCATTTACGGTGTTCGTCAAAATCTTTGATGGATGACTCCATTCGTTTTAGGATTTTTCAGAGAACACTTACAGGTGAAACAACCAAATGATATATTGAGCTACCACATAACTCCTTTGTTGACTTTAACTCTCTTTCCATGATTTTTTTTAAGCATTTCCATTTGCCTATACAGTACGAGGCCGGTACAAATATTTTGACCTCACTCCGACAATCCTCTTCCACCCACATATCTGATCATATCCATGAGTGGAGATATTTGATTAAAGCTCCAATTCAGGACCAACTCCTCACATAGTGGTTTACAAAGTCACTCTTGCCACCCATCACCAGAGATGTTTCTATGGGAGGTGTTGTTATTGAGGAGTAATCTATTAGTCGTGCTCAATATTTGGACTTAGTATATTCCCAATCCAACACACTTTATGATATGATCCCCCATGCTCCTCGTTCATCGAATGATCCAACAAGACCTACTCCAAAACTAGATTCCATTTCGAACACCAAAAATACTTCCGTTCCTGTTCAAACCACCAAGGTGAGTGCGGTCCAATCCACTTCATCTCAGCAACCCGGAGGTAAGAAGAAGAACAAGGGTAAATCCAAGAAATCTTCTCACTAGAAAGATACTACAAAGACTGCTGATACTCAACCAAATAGGAAAGCTAAGTTTCCTTGCATGATTTGTACGAAGGACCACTACATGAAAGAATATCCTCGTCGAGAGGAATTCAATAACTTTATGAAATGTACCTCCCTACCCGCAGTGTTAACTGACCCTTTCTTGGTTTAGCAACAACATCTGATTGCACAAAATCCTACCTCTCCACAAGGGGGCAACACAGGTCATTCCTATTATGGGGATGATTCCTCAAGTGCCACTCATGTGTTTATGTGTAAGGAGGTAGTTAATTTAACGATCCGAGCAAAGACTTATGACACTCTTCCAGGTAATCATGCCAACGGAAAGGATATCGATTGACCCTCCACATCCACTCCCCCTCCATCTTTCACCTCTCTTCAAATTGAGAAGCCAATTTATGACGCAATTTTGCGCCCACCCAAGGACACAATTCAAAAACAACCTTTAATCCAAGTGCCCCCATCTCCAAAAAATAAAATATTGTTGAATATTTGGCGCAAGCACCTTGTGCTATGTCAACCCTCGAAGTTCTACAGAACTGTCTGAGTCAACGTAGAACCTTGTTTTTAGCCATTGGAGCTATGGATCCAAAGGAATCAAATTTGATTATGTTTAATCCGAACTATTTTAAGGAGAGACTCTCACACCACCTAGCATTCCAAATTCAAATTTTGGTTGGTGGAAAGAACATCCATCACACTGTTTTGGATGAAGGAGCCTCCACCTGTGTCATGTATTTATCTTTCTAGAGATCCATTGGTTCTCCTAAACTTAACCAATCTCCTACCACCCTTAAATAATTTGATGGACGTGGTTTCCAACCTCACAGACTCTTATAGTCTTTCACTGTGACATTGAAGGGTAAAACCGTTTCGGTCGATATCAAAGTGTTTGACGCGCCTATGGATTACAATTTGTTACTTGGTCATAGTTGGTTCTATGCGATGACTATCATCACATCTTTAGTGTTTCGTATTTACAATTTCCCCATCAAGGGAAAATTGTCACTGTTGACCAACTTGACTATTGCAATCCAGATCTACACAATTCCCCAACGAATAATGTCCCTTTTCTAGGACAATATAGTCTTGAGTATGAGAGTGTAGGAGTAGGTCTCGTTAAGGATTCCTCACTCATGGGGATTTTTCCTTTGCCTGCTCTTGACACCCTATAGGTTTCCATGTTAAATATGTTTTCAACTCAGGTGCAACAATCCCTAGAATCACTTGATCCTTTGGTAGTAACTTGTCTTTACGAGCATAGTTATTTTCCTATGTCAAGCTCATTAAAAAATGAAACAAACGCTTCCGAGCATAGTTCATTGTCTATGTCAAGATCGTTAAAAAATGAAATAGACCCCCCTCCATTCGAATTGAGTCTTCCTCTGGATCAAATATTTGAACCTTCTTTTCCTCCGCCTAGTGAAAATGTTCCTATTAGTAGCCAGATGCCTAAATGAGGAAAGAAGAACAGTTGATGGAGAAAAAAACACTTGGGGGGCTAGTCTCTAGCCTCCGGACATCATGATAGAGAGAAGCCACTATCTTCTACCACACAAGTTGGGGGAAAAATACCTCTAGAGAAACATGTTGCTAGGAGTGATCCTCGCTTGGGGGTTGTTCCCATCGTAACATAGCAGTCTTTTCTAGAACGAGCTTAGTCTTTGTTCTTTCTCGTGCTCGTAAATAAATGCGAATAGGTTACTGAGATTAGTCTTTGTTCATGCTAATAGGTTACCGATTAGTCTTTGTTCTTTCTCGTACTGTGAAATAAATGCGAATAGGTTACTGAGATTAGTCTTTGTTATTTCTCGTGTTAGTAAATACATGAAAATAGGTTACCGAGTATACTTTTATCTCTTTTTCAGACTCGTAAAATCTATACAAAAAATGAACTCTTTGGAGTTTCCTTTAACCTCTTTTTAGACTCCCTAAACATGAAAAGATTGTCGAGTGATCTTGATTCCTTTCACACTCATTAAAAGGTTTGAAAGGGTGTCTTTCGAGTGGTATTTTATCTCTTTTTCGGCCTTGCGAGACTAATTACGAAAAATGAATACTCTATTCAAGCACGACTAGAAGAGTTATCCCTTGAATTTTTTTACACTTTTTTCGGGATTGGGGGAATAAATTTATGAAAAATTCACCAACGAAGTCGTCTTTAATTTATTTTTAGATTCTCAAAACGTGAAAAACCACCGAGTTTACCTTATTTGGGCTCGTAAATTATGCATTGAAGGACCCATATGGGACCAAACTCCAAGACCCATATGGGACCGAACCCCTCCTTCTTTAGGTTCATTAAAAATATGTCGAGGGACTCATCGAAGATGATTTATAATGAGCATATGTTATCCTCCTCAATCTCGTTAAAAAATAAATAGGTACTCAACAATCATGGTGGGGGGAAAATTAAAAGAAGTGGGTCAAGTTTTTTGGAATCCATTATGGCATCTATTGTTGTCTCCCTTGAACATGGAACATGTTTGTGTATCATCTTACATTTAGGTAATCTTCTTGTCTTTGATTCATACCAATTCCATGTGTCGTTATAATTTTTTGTCCCAGTCAAAGAGTGATCTTATTATCGTCACATTATGTTCTTGGTACTTGTTGAGTCAATGCTTCCAAGTCATTTTTCGTGCCTCACAATGTTCAAGGGAAGTTTCATTCCAAACCAACCATCTGCAGTATTACCAGTTTCCATTCCTGTGTCAGTCCACACTCATTTATTACACCATATCACAACACTTTCCCTTTTCAGTTTCGTGTTGATGATGGGGGATACATCATGGCCCTCCTTCGACGAGTTTGTTCCTGTCGACTTCAACACATCATCTGATAATTAGACTTAGAAACAAATTAGTACCTTGGAACCTGCATGCCTCAATGACATGCCTCCTCACTTCCGACAATAGGTTGACACCATTGACCTGTGATCAGATGATTCCAAAAATGTTCAACCTCAGCTCATTTATAAACATTCACTGAAATGTACTAAAGGTACCTTGGGAATCATTGTCATCATTAGTTATTTCCCTCACACTTGTTAACAATATACCTCAATCACCTGTAATCAAGTGGTTTCTACCATGTTCGACATCAAGTCATCTATTCGCATGGATAGAATCAAACCATTTCGGGATCAGGACGAAGACATTGGGTTGCGTGCTCACTCTGTTATGTTCTTTTCCTAGGCTGAAATGGAGATAATTTGAGCATGTAAAATATTTCAGTACAATCACCATGCTGTAAATCTTACTGATAAATATACTGTCACATAGATCCACATTGTATTGATCCGTGGGTATGTTTTGTCATCTCGTATCTCCACTGTGTATTTTTCATGGCTGCGATTAGTTCATGTCATGGAGGTATGGATCCACATTGTATCTCTGGTGGCCATATCCTTAGTCAATATTTTCATGGATCCATAGTGTATTAGTCGATGACAATGCTTTGAGTCAATTCGTATTTCGAGCATAGGTATTCCTGCCTCGGGAATGAAACATATATTTATATTGTTTGATGGTTGTTTGAAGCTTCTATCAGGTTCTCCTACTCCAACACCCTTGCATTGAAAAATTTGTAAAGTGTTTCAGCCATAAGTTTCTCTTTTGACCTGACACTTTAGGGGGCATCTGTTACACATCAAAATTCCACACTTAAGTGTCGCAAGTGTCGCAAAGTGTCGTATGCACCTTGTTAAGTGTTGCATGCACTTTGTAAAGTTCCATATGTACCTAAATAAGTGTCACAAGTGTTACAACTCATTGACGCCATGAAAAACATTTTCCATGATCCCTAAATCATGTTGGAGGAAGAAACCCATCATTTCAAGGTCAGAAACATGCCTTTTACTTGGAATTTCGACATTTTTTTGGGCATTCATGAAGGATGGCACCCCCCTGTCCATGTATAAGGAACACCAATTATGCTCTTGCCACGTTAAGGGAGTGCCACTGGCGCCCTGTCTCTAACTCAGGGGGAGCACCACTTTGGTTAGAGGAAAATATGGAGAATCCCACCTTTTCCTAAGGGACATATCCGAAGAGATGAGGTTGGTTTTGCTCGAATCCTATTCTATGGCTCTATCTTAGGATAAAATCCAAACTCATGGATCCATATCCTCAACCACTTTCCTAAATAGCCCATGGTAGTTGAGCCTCCCAATCCTATAAATTGAAGGCATTTCCAAGGTAAAAAGGAGGAAGTTTTCAGGTGTCAAACCTTTGATCTTGAGAGAGGGAAATACATTGAAGCATCATCCTTTTGATCTCAAGAATTTCATGCAAGGGATAGACAAGGAGATATTGGAGAATATTGTGAAGATATCAACTTGATTTGTAAGTGCCTTCTTTTTTCTTTCCATTTAATATTAACTTGGCCTATTCCTTTCATTATACTATTTATGATAATTTCTATGCTTAAGTCAAATCGAGTATAGATAGAACTGGTTTTTATCGAATGAATATAGTAGAAGTGGGAAGGTTTTATTGCTTATTGTTTTGAAGGTCTCTTTGGTCGCTGAAGGAATTGGAGTAGTGAAGCAAAATGACGGAGCATCGAGGACAAACTTCGGGAAACAGGTGTGTCTTCCTCTTTCTATCTATAGATTAATGAACTAGATATATAAGGAGAGTAGCAACCATTTGTTTACTTCTATCTTTGGACCAAATAAGGGGTCTTGGTCCAAAGGGGAGCTTAACTTGTCTACAGGGCATTGTTTCTCATAACAAGAGGTATCTAAGGGAAATCCCCTAAAGTAATAATTTCTAGCAACATGAGAAAATTGTAAAAAAAAGGACACCATGGTGTAATTGCACAAATGTTCTCATGATATGTTCCAAACTCTAAATATTCTATTCGTCTTGATCTCCAAAGAGTGATTGTCAATCATTCCAAGTTATTTGTAGAGATTCCCAAAGGTCTTCCACCTACTTGATAGCATGATTACACTATTCATTAGCAACCAAAAAAACTCCCTCCTTACAATAGATGTTATAGGTTTCCATATGCACAAAAGAGAAAGATTGAGTGTATGGTTTGAGAAATGTTAGAGGTTGACATCATTTGACCTAGACAAATTATTTTATCTTCGCCAATGGTGATGGTTTACAAAAAGGATTGTACATGGCATATGTGTCCGGATTATAGAGAGTTCAACAAGATCACCATTAAGATAACTTTCCTATTCTTGTCATTAATGAATTATTAGATGAATTTCAAAGCAATTTTCTCTACTAAGTTGGATCTCTGTTTAGGATATTATCAGACTAGAATGAGGTAAGAAGACATCCCCAAAACACACTTTAGAACACATGAATGAAATTATGAGTTTTTGGGGATGTCCTTTGGCCTTACTAATGCACCTTCCACATTTCAAATATTGATGAATTCTATTTCCAATCCCTTCCTCAAAAAATTCACGTTAGTATTTTTTGATGATATATTAATCTACAACAAATCTTGGGAAGAGCATGTACATCATGTTTACACGGTCTTAAAACTATTGGAGGAGAGAAAACTAAATGCAAATCCTTCTAGTTTTGCCTTTGGTGTTCAAGAAGTGGAGTTTTTGGGTCATATTGTATCTCATGAAGGTATCAAAGTGGACCGTAACAAAATTAAAGCTATGGTGGAATGGTTGATTCCCAAAAACTTGAAGAATCTTAGAGGATTCTTAGCATTGACATGTTAATACTACAAGTTTGTTAAGAACTATGGTTGAATAACATCAACTCTAACAACACTATTGAAAAATGATGCATTTTTTTGGACTCAAGAAGCAACCCAATATTTTGAAAAACTTAAGGAGACTATATGTAGAGCTTCATTCCTAACCACACTTGACTTCAAAAAAACCTTATTCTGGAGTGTGATGCCTCGAGGCATGGTGTTGGTGTAGTTTTAATGCAAGAACGAAGTCCCCTTGCCTTTGAGAGTCACCAACTTAAAGGAAAGAACTTACTTAAATTCATTTATGAGAAGGAATTAATGTTGACTATACATACAGTTAATAAATGTATCACACCAACTACTAACCCAACAAATAAATTTTTTGATAACCATTAACTAAATGCATACATGAAATGCACAATGATAAAAATTCTCATGCACCTAACAAGATTTTCTGTAAATGTGGATGCAACCAATTAAGCATACACACAAAAACATCTAAATACGCAAAAACTTCAGAATAAAATGCACATCAAATTAACTCAACATTCAACACAATAACATAATGAATAAGAACACTTATATTTGCAAATATGCATCCAGTTGCAGAGGATAGATGTTCCACCCAACCATATACTTTCTGCTCCAATTATCAACAATAATTCACCTCCTAGCTACGACTATGAGTCCACAATAAGAAGGTTGTTCCTAAGGCAGACTACTGTCCCCTCACAACAAGTTAATTCCTACAACCATTCCAATCCACTAGCTATCTTTCCCTTGAATATGCACAACCCAAGGAATGGGATCCCCTTCTCTACCATGAAATCCCTCAATCTATTTTACTTTCCTCCAAGGGTCCATCATAGGTTGGTAAGGAATTCTCCATGTTGGGACTCCAAGAATTTACAGATGCAATAAGAATTCTCACAACAACTTACTTTCTCAATTTGTAAACTTCTTGCACAAAATATTACTCACAGGCCTATAACCTCATTCTCCATGAAATTATATCTCCATCAAGCTATATTTCATGCCCACTATGGCTTCCTTCAAGCTCCAACACTAAGAACTCTCTTTCTCTCCTTTTCCCAAGCTGTAAAAACTACCTTCTTTCCCTATTTGAATTTCCTTTTACCCATGCAATTTGACTCTCACATTCCCCAATGTTGATTGTACTCAACCCCATGCTTTCAATAACTATGTGAGGTGACTTTTCACACAAACCCTCTTACATGTATTTAATTATTGAGACTTTGACACGCTCAAAAGGGAAAATAAAGGGTTCATACAAAAATAATTTTAGAAATGTGGCTTGGGATTAATAAACATGAATAATTCCCTTTGGACCCCCTCTCTTGTGAAAAATTACCCCCCATGACTGCATCCATGTACATCTGTAGACGATGATACATTTTATTTTATTAGTTTCGATATACAATGTTTACATATTACATCGCTTGGCCCACGACCATACATCGTATTTACAATATACATTACTAAACCAAGGATTAAAAATGGGACGTTACAAGCAATGTCACCATTATCTAATAGGAAGACACTTCAAGGTAAAAATAGATAATGATAGTCTAAAGTAATTTTTGGAACAATGACATGTTTCTTAACCACCATCTCTAACTTGTACACACCATTGAATGGGTGTGTACCTGTTGCATACCAATGCACTTCAATTGCTATAACATCTTCATTTTCTTTATCAATCTTTATAACCTTTCAATCCAAAATGTATAACCATGTGTATCTTCATTCACTAAGACTACAATCATGCTACCCTCCTTAATATCGTGTACCAAACGCATGTAAAGGTCCTCCATGGCTTCACATTCTGCAAGTGATTTTGTAGAACCAATATACATTTCTCTTTCCTCTACTTGTGAAAACTCAATATCACCTTGAGATTCTTGTTGTTCACCAATGTTTCTTTCTTTGGATTCATTTGGCATATTTTGTGGCCAACGAAATGGAGTGTTAAAAAATGTATCTTCATTTGTTGAGCTTGAAATTATGTCACTTTGACCATTGAAAAAATACTCCCACCAAACATAATCAACAACATCAAATTACTCATATGTATCTTTAATGGATTTTTTTTATTTCTTCCAAGCATTCAGAGTAATCTACATGTCTATTATGCCTCCATGCATTATGAATTTCAACAACTAATTGTAATCATAATAACTTTGATGCACATATTGGATAATCTAGAATGAAATTCGAAAATTCTAAACTTGATGAAGACCCCCATTCTACAGTAGTTGAATACTTCTTGTCCCATATAAGTGTTTTCCCATAATTTTTTTTGAAACAAAATTGATGTTGGAAGCTAATGTAATTAAACTGCTCAATACATTTTTCTTCACCATGTGATCCCTAAATAAATCTTCACATGTCAACAATTTCTTCTAATATGTGAAAAATAGGCTCTGGAATGTATTATTTCTTAATACATTCAATTAATGATGGTAGGCTTCCAACATTTTTCTCTTCAATGTTAATAAAAAACAACTGAACAATTGATCAATATGATCATAACTATGTCCAACAAGTAGGAAACCAAGTTTTATCTTTTGAAATATTTCCAGTTCAACAAACATGCTTAGATATCCAAACACAATTTGATTTTTTTTTTTCACGACTAGTATTGTCTAACTATAGATATAGAACTTGAGGAAGATTGCCAAACCAGTGACTGAGCACATGATGAATTATGATGATGGTAATATTTGCATCATTATGAATATTTGGAGCTATGAAGTAAACCCTTGGACGCATTTTCCCATTAAAAGCCATACAACCAACCAAGTGAAATGGAATGAAATTCTCTTTTAATTTTTTTGGTGTACGTACAAAATGTGGTAGACATGTTTTTTTCTGGTCCATGCCATCAATTATCATACCTATATATATATTTTTGGAACATCATAACACTTCTTTCTATGTTTGTACAACTTTTTCCTTTCCCTTAATTGTTGATTTCGACGTTCTTGAAGTGCTTTGACTATGGAATCTGCACATCACATAAAATGAAAATATTGATGATATGTTTTCATAGTTGATAACTATCCAATTTAAAAAAATAAAATTGTAGATATATACCTCTTTCTACCCCTTCATATTTATCTCTTCTTGATTTAAGAGTAGCACATATACTGCAAATCCCCATCCTTAACTTACTAGGAATACATACATTGTTGAATTGTTTCTTCCCTATTCTTGTAAAATATGCGTATGCAACAAAATTAACATTTCCTTCAACACCTTCTACATATTATTTGTATAAGTTGTAGATTTCTCTCCTTGAGAAATTATTTGGAATATGTATTGTGTCTCTATCTGGAATACACTCTCCATGTTTGGAAAATAAGTCTCGCATCCATGACAACGTAGTGTTTTTTAATGGCCCACTCTCTTGTCCATGATGTACCTTTGAATAAAATGAAGGATCTTTTTCCAATCTTGTTTGGATTCTTGATAGACGTAGATTACCAATTGAGTGAAGTTTTTTGAAATCCTTTCTACAAAGTAGAAGATTCCCAATGTGATAATCGTATCATGTCTTGGTGGATATCATGCACCCCACTAAATATGAATTTTGCATGCTCTTTTTCATTGACAAATATATCTTCCTTTTATTCAACGCATACATGTAGTCCATACTTTTCAAAAATTCTTTTGACAACATTCATTTGAAATCAAATCACTTATGGAAATTGATTTAGTGAGAAATTCTTTCCTAGACCTTGTATAACCAGAATGATTTGGATTAAAATAAAAATCTATATTCCTGGTCCTAGACACAATGTTTCTTTGCAACCTGTCCACTATTTCATCACCCTCACTAGAAGGAATTCCCTCATCACTAGGATGAAATACAAAACATTGTGAGGAGATCGAACAAGAGAATGTTGATCACCTTTATTTGTTGCACCTGAATGATTGAGAACATGATATTCATTCCTAGGTCAATCATCATCTTCATTGATAATCTCGTTTATAAGAAGAATATCAAACTCACTAGAAAAATGATCACCATCCTCACTAATGTCAATGGATCTTCCATGAAAATATTCACTTGAAGGAAAATCATCACCCTTAAGACTATCAATGCCATTAAATTCTTCTCTAACAAGAATGCCTTCATCATCAACAACATCATCATCAATGCCTCTAAAATCTTCACTTGGAGGAAAATCATCATCATCACCATTGGTGCCTTTAAATTTCCCAACTGGAAAAAACTGTCCACTATCAACATAATCATCTTCACTACTTTTAAAATCCCCACTTGAGGGAAATTATTCATCATCCTCATTAGTAACTTGAAAATCCTCACTTGGAGGAAAATCATCATCATCACCATTGGTTCCTTTAAATTCCCCACTTGGAAAAGAGTGTCCACCATCAGTATAATAATCTTCACTACTTTTAAAATCCCCACTTGATGGAAATTCTTCACAATCCTCATTAGTGCCTTGAAAATCCTCACTTGGAGGAAAATCTACATCATCCTCATCAATACCTTGAAAATCCTCACTTGGAGGAAAATCATCATCATCAACATTGATGCCTTTAAATTCCCCACTCGAGAAAAAGTGTCCACCATTGGCATAATCATCTTCACTACTTTTAAAATCGCCACTTGCGGGAAATTATTCATCATCCTCATTAGTGCCTTGAAAATCCTCAGTTGGAGGAAAATATTCATCATCCTCACCAATACCTTGAAAATCCTCACTTGTAGGAAAATCTTCATCATTCTCATCAATACCTTGAAAATCCTCACTTGGAGGAAAAGCTTCATCATCTTCATCTTCATAATCCACACGAGTGCCTTCAAAATCCTCATTTGCAGGAAAATTTTCATCATCCTCGTCAATACTTTGTAAATCCCCACTTAGAGGAAATATTCATCATCCACATCAGTGCCTTGGAAATCTTCACTTGGAGGAAAATCTCCATCATCTTCATTGGAGCCTTTAAATTATATTGATGGAGGAAAATCCTCATCATTATTAATGTCATGATCATCTTTTTCCTCTACACTGATGCTACCATTGGAATCTCCATTGTTGCTTCCATTAAAATTATCACTTAGAGGAAAATTACCATCCCAATCATTTAAACTATAATCAAAATCTTCAGTTGGACCTAGATTTTGAGTATTTTCAATATTATTAAACTATTGAACAAAATGATCGCTATAATATTTCGCCTCTTTATCATTGGTGCCTTCAAAGTCCTCATATTAGGAATTTCGTGATCAACATGTTGGATATAATTGCTTGCACTATGATCAAACTTTTGACTATGTGAAAAATATGACTCTTCATTTACATTAGAAGTATTCCCATCACATTTGCTAGTCCTCAAAAAAGAGGTATGTGAACAAGATGTTGATGTCTCATAAATACAATGTTCTTTATTTGACAAAGCCATCACTTCTCACTAAGAACATAGAACGATACAAATGCTCACCCTCCCAATGAAATATAACTTGTAGAATGAACTTTTCCATACAAAATTCCTCCCCAAAACATTCCCTCCAAAATCCCCCTCCCCAATTTTTCCCTCCAAAATCCCCCCCCTCCAAATTGTTTCCCTCTAATACTTTCCCTTCAAAATTAAATTAATCTTTTACTCTATTAATTCGTTATTTATTATTTAATTACAATATTTTTCATGTTTTTTAATTTATCCCACATTCATTAAACTTAGTGATGATTCATATAATCTTTGATATATATACACACTCTTCTTATTTTTCATTTATCTCATATTCATTAAACTTAACAATAATTCAAATAATCTTTGTTATATATACACACTGTTGTTTTGTCTTTTTACATTGCGTTAAATATTAGGGAGAATTCCTTTGTAACATCCCGCTCTAGTGCACACTGGGAAAACTTATTCTTTGAGGACACTTGCTTGCAAGTGATCCAGATTATTATACTATTGGCCGTTTGATTATGATCATGAGGCATTATGGATATGATAACATGTTACTTTATTGTATTGACCTAGACAAATGCTATTGACTGGGTTCTCCTGAGTGTGCAGGACTGTGGACCTCGAGGATGCAGAGGCATTGATGAAACCCCTTGGACTCCGGATCGAGTCAGGGAGTGGACTATTGGGGTTTGATTGTTGTTGATATGACATATGTACATCGGTTTAGATGTTATGATGATTTATTATTATTGCTGACATGATTCGTTGATGATGCAGGCTGCCGATAGCTTGCCGACCAAACTCACATGTGGAGTAGAGGGGTCATGCACGACAACTAGAGACCCAAGGGAGAGCTGTGGACAACATCCCTACCACAACCTACTAGCACTCCCGCCGTGGCTCGAACTGTAGGCTAACGATTATCTAGTTCGAGAAGACCCACGATGTCATGAGGGCAGACTATGATAGTCGCTCACGATGATTATAAGGGGCGCACAATTGTTTCAGGATAAATCCGTGAGTGCGGACACAAACCGATCTCCCTAGATCCACCTGGATCTAGAACAAAACAGGACAGAATAATACTCTTTCCCTAGATTTAGACTATTGAATGAACTAGGAGGTAGAAATCATGTACATACCTTATGAA
>SNQJ01S0048726.1:47998-68130 GCA_010110895.2 Picea sitchensis
ATTCATTCATAATGAAACACAAAGTAATAAGCATTAACCATTAAGACATATATACATTCAACTTAGAACCCATAGAAGATTGCAGAGAGAAAGAGAGAAAGGACTTTGGATTATGTTCATTAACTTCAAAATACATACAGATATGGAGAGCAATAACACAGGTCCATGCCATGCACTATAGATTCATTCAACAATCATTCCATTCTACTCTACTATGTGTTATGTTCTCATTCCTTCATTCCTACACCTTTCTCAGTCCCATACAACCTCTTACAAAATTGGACATGGAACTCTCTCATTTTCAACTCCTGTAACTGAGGGGTCTACATCCGATAAGACTTTCTCGATATCAGTTATGTTCTAAGTTTCGAGTCCATTTTAAACTCCAACTCTCTTGCGAGCGAAAATTTGAGAAATTTTCTTGAAACACGTCAGCGGTACTCGTGCCACGGGAAGGTCCTTCAAATAATTCTATCAAGCCCTTGTCGTTCAATGCCAAGATTGCATATGTCTTGCATCCCTGCACATGCTCTTCTGTAGTTGTAGGGAAGAATGAACCTTAGGGATACTCCCTGATTTCTTCCTACAATCACACTTCTCCTTCCCTCATCGTCGATCCAACTCAACTTCTTCATCTTACTGTTGAGCATCGCATCATGTGATTCCAACCAGTATATATTGATTAGGACATCATAAGATCCTAAGATTGTGATGTACAGGTTGGCCTTCTTGACAAAATCTCCCAAGTTAAGGCTACAATCCGCAACCCTTCCTCCACCCTTTTTCTTGGCTCTCGAAACCATTTCTACGTAGCCTAACTCGTCCTGTTTGACTGCCTTTACGTAAATCCCTTCAGCGCGGTCTATAACAAAGCTCTCTGAGCACCGAGATATAACAAATACTAAATTTTGGTTGGCGATGGTACCTGACGCCCCGAGCACAGTGGACTAGTGCTCGTCTTGATGGTTATTCACCACGGTCAAGAATAAGGTGGGCCTTGCCCATCTCCACAATGTTAGTGTGTCATGTTGACCCGGTCGCTCTGGCCTTTTCAACCGAACGGTGTTGCTGGTATGTTGGCTCTCCACATGTCCAGTGCTCGTCTCTAGTCCAATACTCTGAGCCCCGAAGTAGAAGTTGTTGGTCTTCCAACCTAAGATCCTAGTTTGTTCTGCCAACAAGCCTAACTGCAGCTCTTGGCGGTGGTCCCCTATAGGGGTCTTCTGCTGAGGAACCCGTCATCTTGGTTTCATGAACAAGGGTTCTATAGATGTATCTTGCTACCAAGATGTCTTGTCTAGTTGGCATCTCGTGCTGCTGTGCACTAGATGTCGTCATTCCAGATGGTCTTGTAGGAGTCCTGCCCTGAATCCCATGGTCAATTATTCGTCAGCTATGAGATCTATTGGACTGCATCGTGCAACGTCCGAGGCATTTAGATCCACAACTTCGCACAAAAGTTGGAGTTAAGGCCGAACACGAACTTGATGATCTCTAGCTTCTCCATGTTCAGATGCGGGGAATACCGAAGTAGCTYCATAAATATGGTCTCATAATCCGACACCATACGACCACCCTTTYGTAAGTCGCTGAACTCATCGAGCTGGCGCTCAATGCATTCCTATGACAATTACTTCTCCCAGAATCRTTCCTCGAATTGTTCCCATAACTCAGCTTTGACGATCATGTTTAGTTGAGGTAGCAGTGTCTTCCACCATAGAAGAGCACTCTCCTTTAGCTGAAGACYGCCATGTGGAATTTTGTGTCGGAGGTCGTAACCGCGAAGCGCGAATCACATCGCCTTGTTCTCTAGCCATGCCTCGACGGCTGAGCCATTCGTGGCACTCATGATCTCGAGAAAGTAACCTTTTCGATTTCTCCGTGAATGCTACCAATAATAGTTGGGTCACGCTATGGACCCTCATGGGTAAGGCACCCTGGCCTCATCTTAGTACAGATGGTTAGTCAAGGCCTCTAGTAGCTCTCTGGAAGGACCTTGTCAGACCATCCACATCCCTTACAACAATCGACTCCTGCCCAAGAACTTGTTCTTCCCCTTGGGGGTTAGAATCCTAGGGCATGGGTGCTTCTGGAGGTGCTGCACCTCCTTCCCTAGCACCACGTTGTGAATCTCTGCGGCATCCTCTAACCGTGATTATCGCAAGGACAGGTTAAAATTTTAATTAGCGAAAAGTTATTAATCAAGGGTTTAATACAGGGGAAGACATGACTATCCACAGTCATAGGGTTGAACCTTCTCTGATACCATATGTAACGACCCCTGCCGTTACGATAACCAAGCAACGTACAACAGGTCATCGATCTGATTTTGAAACCTAAAGAATCGAGTAATGTGGTCACTCTATCTAGTAATGCCTCGGCTTTGTTTTTATCAGAAAACTTTTCCAAGTTATCGATCTGGAGTTTCTATCCCTGTTCTCACTTTTTGTACATGTTCTCTCTATCTCTCTACAGTTCCAGGTACATCCCTTCATGTCCCAATCTAGCCAGCCTTTGTTCCTATATTGGAATTCAATGTGCACTACTAGCTATGAGCCCCGATCCAAACCAGTCCATTAACTCTTCCGGATCGCCTTCTGCGTTGACCAACTACCTATATTATACTTTATTTCTACCTTAACCCTCTTACCTATTTGTGCTCCACCTTCCTCCTTCTCCCTTGACAGAACGCTTCGCTCAAAAAACCCTTTTTTTTTTCTTTTAAAGTTGTGATAGGAAAATTAAAACAACTCAATAAATAGTCAACATCATTGATACGTCAATCACATATATTAACGAAACAATCATAATGCATTAATAATCCAAAATGACACATTGCCAACACCTCGTCATCATGAACCATGACACGCACATCAATGTATTAGCATATTAATTAACAGTTTCCCAACATCATTATATTCTACCATTAATAACGACGCAAACCAATACAAATCTTAAACATTCAATGCATCTCATAAGGACCATCATCAGATTTCATTAAGAAAACATATGATACCATAACGAGTCATAAGGATCATAAAGATAATCATAAGATACACATATATACTACCCTCCCAACCTACCCTGCAAGGTTAGGACCTCCAGGACACATAAGCAATGCTTAAGCCCAAGTTCCAATTGATTTTAACCATTTAAGGTCTCAAGGCTGACAACTATTTTGAGGAACAAGGAGGTGTCTACATCCCACCCACACAATCAAGTCCATGTCTTCTAAGCTAAATCAACATCATCAACGTGCAAAATCATTTTTATAACCAACACATGTAACATACATTCCATGGCGCAAGAGAACTTAATCACTAAATCAATCAAGCAACGAAATAAGCCAAGGCGCAAGATAAACAATTTCTAACCTTCATACATGACATAAAATCCATGAGCGCAAGAATTTTAACATCTACGTCAATCATCCGTTAATAAATTTACAGGCGCAAATAAAAGTTGTTAATCCATGTTTCGTTGATAAATCTAATGACGAAAATAAAGATAGTAGTCAATCTTTCGTTAATACATTGTTGACGCAAGAAAAGATTACTAATCCATCATTTGTTAATACATAAATGACGCCAACAAGGGTTGTTAACCCATCGTTCAATACATAAATCCAATTGCGCAAAAATCTTAAACCTATAACTTAATTTACAACATAAAATACATTGCGCAAGAAGTTCGAAATCTAAAATCACACATTACATTAAATTTAGTGTGCGGAAGTTTTCAATTCCATTAATGCATCATTCCACATCAATGATTCAAGGTGCGAGATAAATAGGTTTTATTCCACAAGGCGCAAGCGAATACAATCAACGAATCAATCATACTTCGATAATAATTAAGGACATAATAATGACCAAATCAATCCAATCAGGCAACAACCATAATGAAAGTGCACTAGAAAACTATAATTAATCCATCATATATTACAATATGATTTATTTCGTGCGAGAAGTTTAATGTCTATAACCATCCTTCCATTATAATTTATCATGTGCACCAGGTCTATACCTAGATCAATCGTTCATAGCTTATACCCTAACCAAACTTAGTTGTGCAATGTGCCTTAAGTAAATCGTTCAAGGTTTTTTTTAAAGAACTAACTCACATGCAACAATGTATAAACAATATGAGGGAAGCCATTGACATTTAACCTAAACACACTAAATTAATCCATTTCRACAACCTTTGAAACATTTATGGACAAGGAAATAAAATAAATTTCTGCAAAGTGCCTTACAAATAAGATTAGAAGGTAATTGTTTTGAAAGGTCAGCGAGAGAGAGAGAGAGACCTCAACTTAACAATCAACACAACCATACATAAGTAAAAGTTTTTGCCGAAAATTAGAATGATAGTAGTGAACAATTTAACGCCTAACATATCTTCATCATAAATTAGAAATGCGCCTAAATACCATCTRGCCCAAAGATAACATTTGCCGAGGGTTAAAGATGGTGAAAGGGATAATTATGCAGAGAATAAAACAATAGAGGCACAAGCTGCTTAAGGACAAGAGCTGCTTAAGGACCACAAAATTCGCTGAGGCACACGCCTTCAACGCGGGGAGGGAGGCTGGGATATCGCTGTGGTAGAAGAGTAACTGCCCTGGGAAACGCTGAACATAAAAACTCAGCAACTCGAGTGGAAGATGTAGGGAAAGGGTAACTTCGCTGGCATAGAAATGAAAGGGTTCAACCTCGAATCTGGGAAAAAATCTCCCCATGCAGAGGTACAAGGATCCCATGCTGGGATTACAATCCCTACACACAGCAAACAAGCGCAGATGTAAATCGTTTGTACTGGGCGAAATTGAGAATTGAAGGCTGTGTAAATACACAGAGTAAATTGTTACTGTTAGGGAAGGAGCAATGACGCCAGGGCGCTCTCAGCCATGCCCGAATTCTATCCAGGTAAGCTAAGGGAGAGAGACCAAGCCAGTCGCGGATTTGTGAGGTGAGCAAGAAGGAGAATGCCATTCCTTGGTGCCCCGGACCTGATTCATGACCAGCTCCCCGTCCAAGGGTAAATAAGACAACAAGATTTCTGGAGGAAGATTATTCCCTACGGTTCTCAGCAGTGGAAATCGTGGGCGCCTAAGATGGCCCTAAATCCCCACAGAAAACCTAGGTGCCTCTCTGCGCGATTGTTTCGACAAGGAAAAGCAAGGGAGACACGACTCTGAGGTACAAGGAACACCCAACAATCATCAACGAACCAAAGTTATGCCCTCGCGGATGGGGGGAATCGAGTTCTAAAGGAAAGCTTAAGCAGCGAGATCGGTAGCAGCGGATGAACCTACACGGACATGCAGATTCATGGTCATTTATAGGAGGATTGATAGGAAAAATTTACAATATCTGGGAGTCAACAACGAAAAGAAACTCTCTACAAGGATGGAGACGAAGTTGGGTTCCCTAGGTTGCATCTGTTAGCAACGATCTCTGGTCTGGGGATCGGATCAGAGGCTTGAGAGGAACAACTAATCCCAAAAGTGACTTTAGTCAGCAATAATGGAGTAAGATCCATATTACGAACTATTGCGAGGTCTCAAGCCACAGGAATAATTAGTAGTTGTTATAAAACAGTTTGAATAATGCCCAAACCCTGTGGCGACACAATGGTTGAATTCTCGCTTCCGAAGCTAAGTCAACTACTCCAGCCATCACCTAAATTCTAACACTACAAGAATATCCAAACTAGCAGAAAGGATCCTATTCCTTGCTATTAAATTAAGTCTCAAGCATATAAGGAAGCTCATCTTCAGGTCATTCCAAAACATTCAAATGCTTGTTGTCATTGAAATGAAATACAAGTGGTTGAAGGGTAAGAGCGCAAGATCGGATGTACTGGATAGTCTCAAGGCTTTTAGTCCAAAAGTAAGGCCTAGCTTTACTGCATACAAGCACAAGATAAAAGAGTTTATAACTTGATTACAATCCTTCTCCATTTACAACAATATATAAACTGAATACACAATCGAATAATATGGCAATTGCAATTCTTAGAATAATAAAATACCTTATCCGACGAGTTGTCGAAGAAGTTTATCCCCCTGGCGCTTCATTCGATCTCATGTTCGCTAATCTCTGAGATCGATACCTCCCAGGAAACGCTAGGGGTACTCTTCTTCCCCCTTATCCTCCTGGGCCGCAAAGGGGCCACACACACAAAACCAGAGAAAAATCTATCTCCCAGCTCGCCTCACAAGGTCGAGTTACCACTCTCCTTTCGAGCTAGGTATTCTAACTCCCACAAGAAAAATCCGGCAGCATAACCTTATGCATGTCAGTCGTCCTCATTTCCGCATCTCCCCCATTACTTTTATAGAGTTCTTCTTAGTGACACTTGCCAATTTGCACGTTAAATTATTTTTATTTAATTTTTATTAGGAAATATTCTCCCCCATACACTTGTTACCCAATCCCTTAGTTGCACCAGAAATTCACTTAATTAATTAAATTAAATTGCCAATTTCCCTCACCCACCTAAAAGCGTTCCTAAAAACGCTCCTTGTTGTCTCTTTATTCCCTCAATTTCCCTGAATGAGTGATGCCTTTCTTAAATCTTAGTTGAGTTCATTCTAGGAAAGTTCTCTAGACTAGATTCGTTTCTATGTTCCTCATTCCTTTTGCATTTAATTTCCCCTTTTTGTGTAAGTTCAAATTTAACAAGTTTTGCACATAAACAACAATTAAATTTTTTATAATTTATTCCTCCTTTAAGTATTAAATTTGATTTTCTCCCCTTTATTAATTGCTTAATTAATTTTTAGTCCTCATAGCCTACTTAGACCTAGGCTTTAATTTCAACTAGGCTTAGCAAATATTTAAAGGAAAAGTTATAATTAATAAAATTTACTTATACATAATTATTTTAAGGCTGACCATGTCAAGGTAAGATATTGTTTTCTAGGCACCTAGGTTCATTGACTCACATGTGTTTAAAAAAATCATGACGTGCCCTTCAAGACGCACTATGTGCTCCAAGGGTGCCACTCGCCTTTATTCATGTTTCATTTATGCGACGTGCCCTTCAAGACACACTACATGCTCCAAGGGTGCCATTCGCCTTTTGATTGATTTTGGTAGACGTCTAACCCTTGGAGTCAAAACTCTGTCAGGCAACCTTGTGGGAGACTAGCAACCTCTAAGGAATAAAGACCCTGCTTTATTGCACGCTCCTTCGAATCTTTGTGAGCGACTGTCTTTGTGTTCCCTCACGACATCGTGGCTTTATCGAACTAGGTAATCATTAACCTACAGTCCGAGCCACGACGAGAGTGCTAGTAGGTTGTGGCAGGGCTAATGCCACACCTCTCCCTCAACATCTGTGGTTGTTGTGCATGGCCTCCTTACTCCTAATGTGGGTCTGATTAGCAAGCAATTGTCAGCCTGCATCCATCAACGAAACATGTCAATGATCCAAAAACAACATCATAATATACCCAGTCATATTTCACATATGCATAAACAGAAATACCCAAACCATATACAATCCACTCCCCGACTCGATCTAGAGTCCAAGGAGGTCCATCGATGCCATCGGCATCCCCAATCTGTCAAGTGTCCTGTACACTTAGGAGAAACCTGTCAATAGCATATCCACAACATCATAATCATAATCCATAACCGAAACAAACAATCATATAATGAATTGGATCACTTGCACACAAGTGTCGTCAAGAATAAGTCACATCATGTGTGCGCAAGAGCGGGATGTTACATACACCCCCTCTTGTTTTAAACTTCGTCCCGAAGTTTCACAGTATACAAGTGCAGAAATAAAGTATCTGACAATATCTAAATGTATAGTTATCAAACAAAAATGGAAACTGTTGACACATATCATATGTGTCCTCCTAGGTAGCTGAGTGTGGACTATAATTGTCCCACTAGAACTTGACTTGATCAACAGTTCGACGTCCTAGCTACCAAATGCGATGGTCCCAAAAGCGGATTGGCTCCGTTGTGAACGTACCCTCACCCGACATCTGCAAGGAACTCATGTCGATCACAAGTGTATGATCACTAACATAAATTTGCAATATATACAAGAAAAATATTGTGCATACACCTCCAAGAATGAGGCAAGGCCAGTGGATAGGCCACGACTCCCTTCCTTTCCACAACTTCAAAAGCCCCACAACCTAGGAGAGGGTTTAGCACGCCTTCCGAACTGAATTGAACTCTCATGTTGTTTCACCTGCGATAAAAACTTAGTCGCCAACTTCATAGTTGCGATCAATGCAATGCGCATCAGCATAACTTTTCTACTAATCATGTGCTTCCTTAGTCCCATGTCTTAACGCTTGCGATTTTTCTTCCATTCCTTGGATTGCTTATGGTCCTTCCAGGAACCTATTCTCAAGTCGATTCCAACTTAATGGCATCCGAAATGATCGCCCATAAAGAACTCAAAGGGCCATCTTAAGGGTACCTTGATGGTTGTTGTTGCACGCAAACATGGCCAACGGTAAGAACTATCCCAATGTTCATGTTGGTCTAACACAACATACATAACATAACCTTCCGAAATTTGGTTCATTCCTTCGGTCAAACTGTCTATCTCAGGGTGATATGCAGTACTAAAGTTAAGTTGGGTTCCCAAGGCCTCTTGGACTAGTACAAAATCGTCTAGTAAACACAGATCCTAAAATGGACATGATTATTTTAGGCATGCCAGGCAGTCTCACAGTCTTGCTGAAAAAATTCCAACTATGCCAGGTGCCTGATATGTCATGTGCACAGGAATAAAATGTGCACCCTTTGTCAGAGTGTCAACTATCACGGAAATCGAGTCGTGCCTCCTTGCCGTCAGCGGCAATCCCACAATGAAGCCCATCGAAATGGCCTCCATTTTTTTTTGTTCTAGAATGATGTGTGGCAGTATTAATCCAATCGGATGTCTATGTTCATCCTTTAATTGCTAACATTCCAATCACCTCGCCAAGTAGTTAACTATGTCCGCCTTCATCCCTAGCAGAAGAATGAGGGATTAAGGTCTACCCTCATCTTCGTGACTCAAAGATGAGCCATGTACACTGCTCTATGAGCTTCGTTTCAGATCAACTTCTCAGCTCGTCGTAAGGTGGTATGTAATCCAGTTATTATATCTTGTTAATCAGTCTTTGTCCACAATAAATCCCTCAAATTTTGGTACCAACATGGTGTCTCGTCTGATAAATTCCTTAACCTATTTATACTAGTCATCATCGCGTTGTAAAGTTAGAATCTTTTCACGAAGATTCGTTGGAAGAGGTATCTCGAAAATATGTGTGGTCTCTGACTCAACGTGCATGCCACTCTATTCATTGTTCCTTTTATGTAGGTAATCTCAAAATCATACTCGCTAAGAAATTTTGACCAATGCCTTTGCCGCGCATTCAAGTCACCTTACGTAACAACTGCTCCATTCCACAGTGATTTGTTTTTTTATTTTGTTCAAAAATTTTGTCTAATCAGATGGTGTCTCCACACCTTCCAGGCATACCTAATGTCCAACCTCTTCCCAATACGCATTGTGTATCTCTCCACATGCCTTCTCAATTTCCTTGAGACGTAAGTTGTCATTCGACCGCCTGCATCAAGACTCAATATAAGCTTTCCTTGGATGCATCTGTGCATACCAAGAAATCCTCGTCCCTGTCAAGGATCTTTAGTATCGGCGTTGTCGTCAACCGCTCTTGAGCCTTCGAGATGCTTCCGCGCATTCTTGGTCCATACAACTTATGGTTTTTTTTTCTTCATCATTTTCATGGTCGGATTTTCTATCTTTAAAAACCTTCGATGAACCGTCAATAATATCCAGCTAAACCCCCAAAGTTACATACTTCTGGTATGTTCGTCGACGTAGGCCATTCCCTAATAGCCTCTACCTTTGCTGGCTCGACAATGATACCTTCACCATAGATAACATGCCCCAATTGATGAATCCTCGATTGATAAAAGAACAATTCTACAGTCCCTGAGATTTGTTCTCTCGTAAACATTGTAGCACCAAGCGCAAAGTTCGTCAAGATATTCCATCCTCCAGGAATATATCAATAACTCCTCAATGAATACTTGATGGTAATCAAGAAGAGTCTCCACGACCCATCCATATTCCTTATGAGAACAACAGTAGCACCCCAAGGTGACATACTTGGACGTTTAAGTCCTAGGTTCGACAACTCCTTCAGTTGCATTTTCAACTCCTGTAACTCAGGGGTCGACATCTGATAAGACGTTCTCGTTATCGGTTATGTTCCAAGTTTCGAGTCAATTTTAAACTCCAACTCTCTTGCGGGCAACAATCTGGGAATTTTTCTTGAAACAGACCAACAGTACTCATGCCACGGGAAGGTCCATCAAATACTTTTATCAAGCCCTTTTCGTTCAATGCCAAGATTGCATATATCTTGCATCCCTGCACATGATCTTCTGTAGTTGTAGGGAAGAATGAACCTCAGGAATACTCCATGTTTTCTTCCTACAATCACACTTCTCCTTCCCTCATCTTCGGTCTAACTCAACCGCTTCATCTTACTATTGAGCATCGCATCATGTGATTCCAACCAGTCCATACTAATTATGACGTCATAAGATCCTAATATCATGATGTATAGGTTGGTCTTCGTGAAAAAATATCCCAAGTTAAGGCTGCAATCTATAACCTTCCTCCACCCTTTTTCTTGGCTCCCGAATCCATTTCTACGTAGCCTAACTCGTCCTGTTCGACTGCCTTTACCTAAATCCCTTCAGCGCGGTCTAGAGAAAAGCTCTCTGAGCACCAGGATCTAAAAAATACTAAATTTTGGTTGGCGATGGTACCTGACGCCTCGAGCAAAGTGGACTAGTGCTCGGGCTGGCCGTTATTCACCGCTGTCAAGAATACGGTGGGCCTTGCCCATATCCACATCGGTAGTGTGTCCTGTTGACCTGGATGCTCTGGCCTTTTCAACTGGACAGTCTTGCTGGTATGGTGTCTCTCCACATGTCCAACGTCTGTCTCCGGTCCAGTACTCCCGGCTCCGAAGTAGAAGTTGTTGGCCGTCCAGCCTGAGATCCTAGTTTGTTCTGCTGATAGGCCTAATTGTGGTTGTTGGCGGCGTTCCCCTGTATGGTTCTTTTGTTGAGGAACCCGTCATTGTGGTGTCGTGAACAAGGGTTATATAGATGTATATTGCTACAAGGATGTCTTGTCTAGTTGGCGTCTGATGCTACTGCATACCAGATGTCATCAGTCCAGACGGTCTTGCAGGAGTCTTGCCCTGAATCCCTCGGTCAATTCTTCCTCAACTATGAGGCCTACTGGACTACATCGTGCAACGTTTGAGGCATTTAGATCCTCACCTTCACACGAAAGTTGGATTTAAGCCCGAACACAAACTTGTTTATCTCCAGCTTCTTTGTGTTCAGATGCGAGGCATACCGAAGTAGCTCCATAAATCTGGTCTCATAATCTGGCACCATACAACCACCCTGTCATAAGGAGCTGAACTCATCGATTTGGCACTCAATGCATTCCTATGACAATTACTTATCCCAGAACCATTCCTCAAATCATTTTCGTAACATGGCTTTGACGACCATGTTTAGTTGAGGTAGGAGTGTCTTCCACCATATAAGAGCGCTCCCCTTTAGTTGAATACCACCATGCAGACCTTCGTGTCGGAGGTCGTAATCGCGAAGTGTGAAGCACATCACCTTGTTCTCAAGCCATGCCTCGACGACTGAGCCGTTCGTGGAACTCATGAACTTGGAAACTTAACCTTCTCGAGTTCTCCATTAATGCTACCAGCACTAGCTGGGGCACGCTGTGGACCCTTAGGGGTATAGGCACCCTGACCTCATCTTAGTACAAACGGTTAGTCAAGGCCTCTGACATCTCCTTGGAAGGACCTTGTCAGACCATCCACATCCCTCACAACAATCCACTCCTACCCAAGGACTTTTTCTTTCCCTTGGGGGTTACACTCTTATGATGTGGGATCTTCTGAAGGCATCACACCTCCTTCCCGAGCACCACATTGTGAATCTCTGCGACATCCTCTAACTGTGATTACCGCAAGGACAGGTTAAAATTTTAATCAACAAAAAGTTATTAATCAAGGGCTTAATATAGGGGAAGACGTGACTATCCACAATCACAGGGTTGAACCCACTCTGATACCATATGTAACGGCCCCCGCCGTTACGAAAACCAAGCGACATACAATAGACCAAAAAAAAAAAATATTTTAAAGCCGTGATAGGAAAATCAAAACAACTTAATAAATAGTCAACATTGTTTATACGTCAATTGCATATGTTAACGAAACAATGATAATGCATTAATAATCCAAAACGACACATTGCCAACACCTCGTCATCATGAACCATGACACACACATCAATATATTAGCATATCAATTAACAGTTTTCCAACATCATTGCATTCTACCATTAATAATGATGCAAACCAGTACAAATCTTAAACATTCAATGCATCTCATAAGGATCATCATCAGATATAATTAAGAAAACATATGATACCATAATGAGTCATAAGGATCATAAAGATAATCACAAGATACACATATATACTACCCTCCCAACCTACCCTGCAAGGTTAGGACCTCCAGGACACATAAGCAATGCTCAAGCCCAGGTTCCAATTGATTTTAACCAATTAAGGTATCAACATTGGCGATTGTTCTGAGAAACAAGGAGGTGTCTACATCTGACCCACACAATCAAGTCCATGTCTTCTAAGCTAAATCAACATCATCAACGATCATTAAGGTGCAAAAGCATTTTTATAACCAACACATGTAACATACATTCTATGGCGCAAGAGAACTTAATCACTAAATCAATCAAGCAATGACATATGCCAAGGCACAAGATAAACAATTTATTTTTACTTATGGATGGTTAAGGTGATGATAATTTTCTTTTTACTTATGTGACTTCATGTTATCAGATTTGCTTGTAATTTGTATAAATTAAATTGCTATAATTTATTGAGATCATTGATAACTATCATAACATTGTATCGACCTTATATTATTTGCTTTATTGTAAATTGTCATAATCTTTGAGTATTATTATATTAATTTCTTTTCCTTGCTATTAGTGCATATTGAATTTGCTAGTAACGCAACAAAAAAAATATAGCATTTTACAAAGACTTATAAATGGGCCTTACAATGAGGAAAGTGCAACAATGATGAATTCATTAGTGATATCATGTGAATGGTAAATGAGTTTACGATCAAACAAAGAATGAGAATGACAAGAGTGATATAAGTGGAATTATAAATGATTGGAAATTGTACTTACATCTAAAATTAAGGTATTTACATAATAAATGGTATAGGAGAATGATAATAATAAAAGAGATAGATAATAATGAACACACAAGAAACGAAATTGGCAATATAGAACATAGGGAAAACAGAAGAAGAATGTAGGTAATGATGACTTAGTTAGGGAGGAGCAGAGATTTTCAAAAGGAAGATTAGTATGCAACCACCCTTGGACCTAGAGTAAGTTTATAAAATGTTTATGGTTGATTGAATACAATTGGGCTTGCTAGAGTCTTGAAAATCTCACAAGGTACTCGAAATTTGGTAGGTATGGTAGTCTACCTAAGGTGTCAATGACTCCAGAATTGACATTGACTAGGCTTCTAAGAATTTCAATGACCTCTTCGCCTGTTGTTTTCAATGCAACATTTTTTAGCTAAGGTAAAATGCATATGAATAGTTTACTCATGTTTCTAAAAAGATAATACTAAAAATAAAAGATATAAGCAAAACAATATTATGATGATTACCTTTCATTAAAATTTAATTTTGATGTAAGTGAAATATGGAAATTATTTAATTTGATCCATAATCTCTTAGAGTTTTGCATGGTTTTTATGATGTAGCAAGTTATGAAGATTAATGATGTTATATTAAGTGGTTTGAAAATGAGACTTGATGTTAATGTTTGTATAAACAAAATATTTTGCAAGAAAATATTCTTTTCATCCTTTATATTCTTAGTATAACAAATTTTACATACTTTCCATGTTCTTAGTATAACAAAGATTACATAATCTTTATTTCCATTGTATTTTAGGTGTAAGTGCAAAGCCCAATTTTTCTTAAGCTTATGACCATATGTTTTTATTTTAGTGATATTCAATTTTTTTAATCTTCTTACAATAAAATAATAAATTTTATTTTCAAGAATATGTTTGGTTTAGATAATACCACATTTTTCTATAAAGCTTTTGTCAATTTGTTTTTATTTTAGTACATATTCATATTCATTTTCTTTTTTAAACTTAATACAATAAAATGAATTTTGTTTTTTCACTATATTTTTGTCTAATTCAAAATTCAATTTCATTATAAAATGTATGACTAATTATTTTTATTTTAATAATTTTTATTTTGTATTATAAATAATATATAATAAAAATATTATTTGAATAGTTTAACTTGAAATTTCTATATTAATGCTATTTTATTCTCAACCTTTTTGCAACACACTTATACAATTGCAAAAAATATAATATAATATTATGAATATTAATATTTATATTTTCGCATTAATTGTTTTTAAAATTACCAAATTATCATGATCTATGATCCCTTCCCCACTGCACAAACACTACAATGTATGTCAAACACTACAATGTATGTGTGGATCATTAATGTATGTTCTATATATGGCATGCATCTCTTATGACAACCATAAAGCATTTTTTTTTGTTTCATTGAGTACAATATATCTTAAGATATATAGTGTCTTGTCCCCTTTGAAAAACTTTGTATTCAATTGCATTGCATTTAATGCAATACTATTGAGTGAATAATAATGTTGGTTTTGAATTACAATTTAATCTTGAGAGAGAACAACATAGTATTGCATATATTTTCAAATATATTGTATTTAATGTAACATTATTGAGTGCATAACATTGATTTTGAATACCCCCGGATGGGGTGACATGTGCACAGTTGGTAGACACGCGGATGATCACCGGGACGCCCATTTATGGCATCAACCCGCGAGCGCCCTTCGAACACTAAATAGGCTATGGCCTCCACCCGCCACTTCCAGTTGATGAGCCCTCTCGCGTGACGGAATTGTACCAGGGGACAGAGCACTAACCACCCAGCCTTAATGGCCTCGATAGTCACGACAGCTTGGTGCATTTTCACAGCAATGAATTGGGACGGGTTGCATCGGTCGCTCGCAGTGTTCATTCTGCATCGGTCGCTCGCAGTGTTCATTTTGCTCGGAGTGAAGCCAGGACGGGAAGCAGCCATTTTGACAAGAGCTCGAACTAGAATCCTCCCCATGCCTAGGCTCATAGGGAAATCCCGCAGAGGGGCAGCCTGGTATAGGGCTGAATCTAGACGTAGGAGAATTCGCAATTTCGAACGGGCATTGGCTTTAGCAAGCACTCAACGCAAGCGGCGACCCTGGTCGCCACCCATGGAGATAGTAGAAGAGATAAGCTTGGAATAAGCGATGCAGCACCACCCCTCACTCGCCCTCGCGGAGGAAACAAAGCCACCGCCTGAGGAGACCTGGTGGAACCTCCACAGTGCCACCACAGAGGACCTCTTCCCACCTTGCATTATGGAGGAGGAAGACCCTCCCGATGACAACACAGGAGTGACAGCGCCAACAGGACTGCCAACTCGCGAAGAGAGGGACTCCAGCACGCGTGCCTTCGGTGACAGTGGGGGGTCGGACCAGCCTCCAGGCCTTGCAATAGGGAATCTCCAGCTCATCTTCGAGCTCCGGAATCTGATGGAGGACCAGGCTTTCCGCCTAGCCAGGATGGATTCTCGGCTGGATATGCTTTTCGCAGCCTATTCCAAGAGTTCTCCAAAGCGACAGTGCCCAACGTGTGCACAGGCGTACTCACTTCCAGCAGGATGGCGTCAGAAGAGGAATGACCGTCCAAACGCGAGCAAGTAGCCTCACCAAAGTTCCTGGTCAGAAGTGTCTTTCCTAGTTTCTTAATTTAGTTAGAATGTTCAGTCTTTTTACGTCTAGTCATGGCCACTATTTTGAAACTGTTTAGATTAATAGCCCTGGTTTCCCTCGGGCAGGGCACCCGCATGTATATTTTGAAAACTAGATTGCACCTGGCACTGGACGCTCAGCTGTCCTGGTTTCCTGCTCAGGAAGGACAGCTGGCATCGTCAATGGTCACTGTACACTCTTTTTTGATAATATGATAGGTACTACCCCTTTTTTATTTAAAAAAAAAAAAACATTGATTTTGAATAATGAGAGAAAAAGTGTGTCAAATGGAGGTAGAGAGTGTGGGCGTCTGTCACAGCAGTTAGGGTTTTCCTTAGTTGTCGATTCTATGGTCTTCGCACTCATTTTTGAGAGCCCATAAAGTTGTCGCCCTCATTTCTCGAAGTCCACACATTCGTACCATGTTGCCAGTTCATCACCCTAGTCTCTAGAATCTCACTATTGGTTGCCTTTGTGTGGTTTTGGTGATGTGTGGGTAGCGGATCTTGATGGTTGTGGCTAGCATCTTAGTTTTCTGTGAATTGGAAGCTATCTGAAGTATCATGGGAAGGCCCTTGGTTGACATAGGCAGGTGTGTCAAAAGAGTTGATTCCATCCCCAGTTTGGACTTATTGATAAACTCTATGGAAAAACAGAATTCTGTCATTTTGAAAGAGCGTGCTTTAGTTGGGAAGTTCTTAGGCCTTTAGCACAGTCCTAGGGTTTTTCTTGACTGGATTTACAAGAATCGACATGAGCAATATCCCCTGGCTTTTTATTGCGGGAACAAATTTTATGTTTTTATTTTTAAATCCATTGAATATTGGGACCATATCTTCATATCTGGCCCTTATTTATTAGGTTCCAGGGGAATGTTTCTTTCCCACTGGACCCTCGACTTTAACCTAGATATGGAGATCTCTCATGCTCCTATTTGGATTAGACTTCCACGCCTCCCCCTTATTTTCTAGGGTGAAGCCACCTTCGAAGCTATTGGAAATAAACTGGGTCGATTTATAACTCGTGACGAACCAAAGGGTAATCTCTACACATGCACCAGAATTTTTGTAGAAATAGATTTTTCAAAGGGACTACCAGAGGTGATTCAACTCAATGTTGATGGATGGAGTCATCTTCAGGCCCTGGACTATGAGCAGGTACCTCTTAAATGTAGCAATTGTCATGAATATGGGCACTTCACCAAAAGTTGCCCTAAATATAAAGAATCTTAGATAGTGCAAAATAATATGAATCAAGGAGTCAAGAAAGTTTCAAGAAAGCAGAAGAATCAACAGCCCAAGGAGGCTCAGCCTAACAAAAAATCTCAATCTCTCCCATCTATTCTCTCCAATAATAGATATGAAGCTTTGAAATCTCGAGATGAAGAATTAGAGGATTCTATGGAGAAAGTTCCTCATTAGAACTACTCGAAGACCAAAGCTGAGAAAAAAACAAAAGAACAAAAGATCCCATCAAATATAGTTAAAGGAAAGGAGGCCCTGCTTTGGGGCAGTGCCTCTTCGCATGGGAAGGATCCAGATCTAGTTCCTGTAGATAAGATTCCCAATGGGTTTTTCATTGCTTCCGTCAATCCTTTTGTGGAAGTGGAAAAGGGAGATGGGCGGGAGGGAGAAGATTCTAAATCTCCCTCCTTTGCAGAAATTCTAAAGAACAATCCTTGTCCTTCTCCCCCTCTAACAAGAGGAAGAAAAGAAAACATAAATCGTAAAGATAAAGAAGCAGCATCAAGAAACTCAAGGGGCTCCCAGCGATCAGTGTGTGACATCACATATAGCGATGGAATAGATTGGATTGTGAGTTAATTATGTTTTGCTTATGCATTTCCTTGTGTAATCAATTTGTAAGGATTTATTCTTGCAATGATGAAGTAGTTGGTTTGAATCCAAGAAAATCTTGGTCTTGGTTCATCAAATACAACCTGGTAATTTTGGTTCATTACTACTATAGTCTAGCTAGCAAGATGAAAATTTTGAAGTTTGTACTCTACCATTAGCTTCGGCCCAACCTTTTTAATAATCAGGTTCCTCAGTTTCTTTAAAAAAAAACATTGACTTTGAATAACATCATCATCTTGAGAGAGAAACTTCTTCTTAATTATTCTTAGTATCTTTAGGAAATATTTTCAAAAAGAAGTACAATAAATATGGTTAGACAAATAACTAGATCTCCCACTCAGGGTTTGAATTTGATAATTTCCCTTCGCGTTAAATGAAAATTTGATGATTGTGATATGGTTTGAGTGCCTTTCATTTTAAGTGTTATGCAAATTCATAGTGTGTTTGTTTTATGTTATTATATACAAATTTTACATATAAAATTTTACATCTTCTCTCAATTTTGAATATACATTTTTATGTTATAGCAACATATTAAAAAAAATCATAATTCATAATTTGTTTCACTATTATTGAATGTTGATAATTTAATACCCACTTCAAGAATAACATTAAATATTTGTTAAAATTATTAATATATTTGAATGCATTATTGAAAAAAATCATGTTAAAGTCATTAACATATTTAGATGTTTTATTGAAAAAAATCCAAAAAATAAAATATTTAGATTTTTCCATATTCTATAAATAAATTTCCACTTTATTTCAAAGAAAATGTCGAATATCGTTAAGAGTGCCAACATTCCAAACTAAATTTAAAAATGCAATACAAATAATGGATTTTGAAGGAATTTGCAGCCTCTAATCAATAGTGTTGAACACACCAATAAAACAAAAGCCACAAATATTTAAAAAAGCATAATTCGTAAGTGGAGTTTAAAAAAAATTAAAGAGCATCCTCTAGATTTTGAAATCTGCACTGTAAAAGTTCCCATCGAGTGCCTTTGTCATGTCAACTTTGTTTGTGTCTTGTCTAACTTTAATGGATTCTTGTACCGCCATTGGAGAAGCTCTCAATGACAATCTATTGTCATTGTTGTGTGGGGTTATTATGGTTGAGTGTCTTTGAATTATAAGGTATTAACCACCAATCTATAACAATAGAACATTTTTCTCCAAATCAATGTTTTTTATATACCGTGTGCACTCTAAAATTGTAAAACATGCAATTTTTCTTTATAAAATCATATTTTAAATTAAGAAAACAAAAACGACTTTAATGAATTTTAAGAGCTTTTAACACATTTTTAATCAATTTTAAGTTCATCAAAGTTTTACTTTATTATAAATACAAGTATTACGTGAATGTAATTTCATTTTTTATGATATAAAAAATAATTCATTGTTGTTGATAGCTAAAACATATTATTATAAAAATTAACATTGATTTTAAATAATTTAAAATGTTTTTTTTAATTATTAATATGGTCAAAGTACTTGCATGGTATTGAAAATAAAAAAGGTGAGTGCACAAATTAACTACAACAAAACATAAAGTTCAAAATCTATGTTTTATCAAATTAAATATAAATTTTATTTTGAGATTATAATCGAAGTTGTTATCTCACGGATGGGGTGCTTCCAGGTACAAAGCATGGACAGTTCACGGGGAGGCCACTTGGCCAGACGACCAGGCATATGGTGCCTGATCAGACCCACCCCTCGATACTTCACCTCATGGTTTTAACGTAGCCGTCGTCACCCTCCAGACCACACTTGCGTCCAGCCTGTCGCACGATCTGGAAGCCTCGCAGCATGAGAAACTTCATGGCATCGTCTAGGTCGCCTCAACAGTCACATCCTCTTGTCAGCTATGGCGCCCCTATAGTCGAGCATGGGTGTCTTCTTCCTCACTCACTCCTCTGTGTTCTCCTTCACCAGCCGTCCCTGGTTCAAATTATCCTCCTTCCCTTCTAGAGAGCTCTACACTCGGCCTTATAGACCTCAAGGTGACGCCTCACCCTTCTGTTTCTCCCCTACGTTCTCCATCCTAGGCAGACGAGAGCCTTCGCCATGCCCCGTTTGAGAGGTAAATCCAGGAGAGGGGCAGCCCGGTACGCAACCAGGGGAAAGGAGGTGCCAAATCCTTACCCTCCACCTGAAAATGAAGCTATCCCAGTCTTGGCTCCTATCTTAGCTCCCATTCCTGCAGAACCTCTTCGAGAGGCCACCCCGGACCTTTCACCGCTCTCGAACCCCTTCG
>SNQJ01S0048727.1:17842-43641 GCA_010110895.2 Picea sitchensis
AGGTATGTCCACCATCCATTTCTCTTAGTCCATTCAATATCTAGATCTAGGGAAAGAGTAGTATTCTGTCACGGTTTGTTCCAGATCCAGGTGGATCTGGGGAGATTGGTCTGTGTCCGCACTCACGAATTTATCCTAAAACAGTCCCCTTCACCCACATTTGGGAATGAAAAAGGTGTTCCCCGTCTTCGAGATCTGTTGGTTCTTCTAGTTGAATTGCAGCGATCGCGACAATAGTAGTGGGGTCTGTGTCAATGATCTGTCCTTTACCATTATTTTCAGAATCAAATTCTGAATCAGGGTTCGACTCTTTGTCTTTGATCTCAACCACCAATGACTGTTTTGATAGACGTTCATCGGTGCTGTGCCAGGGGCTTTTGTGGAACTCACACCATTTTCTGGTGTCTTTCTTAGTCTTCCCATGACCCTTATTTTCCTTTGTCTTGCACTGGTTTTCGGGAGACTGTTTGTTAGGGTCATCTTTGTCATACTTTGGTTGTTGTAGATTTGCAGACCCGAAATCCCATTTTTTTGGTGCTTAAATTTCTGCTCAAATTTAACAGCATATCGATAAGCAGTACCGAGTGATGAGATGTCCTGAAAATCCATTTTAGTCTGGATGTATCTTTGTAGAGCCCCACGGTATTTCAGAACCAAATGTTGTTGAGAGTCTTTGATACCCAACTTGGTGCGCAAGGTATGGAAGGAATTTGTGAACTCTAGAACTGCTTGGCCCCTCTCTTTCCAAAGTGTGGTCCATCTCATGTATTGGTCCTCATAGTTGCCAATAGGGTAATAGTGTTCCTTACCGCATCCAAAAAAAAATCCCAAGTGGGCTCAGCCCCATATATTCCAGACTCTTCTATGGAAATTTTCTTCCAGTAAGTTTCCCACCAATGTTTGACATGAGGGATAGATTTAAGGAGTGCAAAGGTGATCTTTTCTTTGTCAAAAAAATTGTGAACAGAGAAATAGCCTTCTAGCAGAGTTAACCATTTTTCTAGGGCTTTTGCATCTATCTGTCCTTCAAATATAGGAATATCAAAATTAAATTGTACATTGAAAGGAGAGGAGCCTCCAAAGTGGCCGCTTGATGAGGATGCGCCCTTTTTTATCGGCAGGCATTGAAGGATGTGGGAAAAATTCTCCATCATTTCATCCCTCTATCGCGTGAGAGCTTGCTCAAGCAACAGATTGATAGGATCATCTGCTCCGTCATTTTTCTCTTCTTCCAGCATTGAGGGTTTCTTGGGTGTGCGAGAGCAGCTGTCTTCAAGAGAGACAAGCTCGAGACCCAACTTGCTATACTCGGACCTCGTCGGGGACATGCACTTAAAAAATTGATCAAGAGCAGCCTGCTTTTATACCACTGATCTAGATTATTTTCGACACGAAATAAGAGTGGAGATATAATAAAGAAATGCATAGAGATATCACATATATCCAATAATATAACATAAATATATCATAGATGCAACCATAAACACATAGATACAGTAATACACGATTTCTATTAATTAAAGAAATGTACAGTGACTGTAAAAATACAGAGTGAAAGACTCGCTAGAATGGTGGCAACTTATCTCTGAGAAGAGATGTGGCGACTACTCACATTCACAAGACGATGCTTACAATGAGGCTCTGAAGGCCTTTTTACAATAAAAAATAATGACCAAAACCCTAGCCATCAAAAAACCTAACCCTAGGAGATGAAACACCAAAAGGCATGTGGGCCCCATTTTGGTAAGTTAGTACATCAACTTCCCGGGGTCGTAACTTTTCCATACGATATCCGTTTTAAGCATATGATAGCTCGTTGGAAAGGTATCATCGAGGATATTCATTTTGGGGGCTCAATCATGCCTTAAACTATCATTGCGAACCTTGATATCAAAAAACCTTCATTTAGGCCCTCAAAATGGCCCCAGAAGTTAAAACCTGTTAAAAATAGTAAATTGCCAAAATTGGCAGAAAACTGTTTTGAGCAAGTCGAAAAAGGTGGGTGGCCACTGATATCCACCTGGATCAATCCTCCCTCCTTAGGAAGCAATGGTCTCCATTGCGTTGAGTTCCCGGGGGAGAGGTAAAAGCGTTTACTTGATCTGCATCTTGGTGAGCTACTTGTATTGTTGGAGACGTCGCGCTGCTTAGTTTGTGGAAGTCTTTGATGAACCTGTTGAAGCAAAGGCTATTCAAAAAGTCGATCTATGTGAGAGGAATGTGTGTAGAAGGAATCTTTGTGCTTTGCTGCAACCTTATCGACCTGCTTCTCTTGGATAGAAGGTGTAGGGGGCGAGGCTGTAGTGTTTGTAGTGTCCTTCCGTTCCTCTTCTGCACAGATTGTGAAGAAGATGTATTTTGCAGTATGAGATACTACCTTGCGATACTTTTTAGGTTTAATAATAGTTGAAACTATCTCTAGTATTCTATAGAGATGACCCCCCAGAGAAACAATGACATTGCGGGGTCGAGACTCATAAACAACATGGCGCTTACACATATATATTTGGCCCAAGAGAACATCACATACATCTAGTGGGGCAACATCACATAATACCTCATCCTTGAAGGGCTGGATGTCATATGGCAATCGATATTGCTGGTTGACACAGAGATCTCATCCTTGGCGAAGCCACCCGATGTTGTATGGTTGTGGGTGTTGTGTTGTCGACAATTCCAACTGTTTGACGACCTCTACTGAGATGAGGATATTCTGGCTTCTGTTATCAAAAATAAAATGTAGTGGGGTCCCCTTCACCCACATTTGTGAATGAAAAAGGTGTTCCCCCTCTTTGGGATCTGTTGGTTCTTCTTGTTGAATTGTCGCGATCATGACAATAGCAGTGGGGTCTGCGTCAATGATCTGTGCTTTACCATTATTTTCAGAATCAGATTTTGAATCAGGGTTCAGCTCTTTGTCTTTGATCTCGACCACCAATGATTGTTTTGATCGACATTCATCGGTGTTGTGCCAGGGGATTTTGTGGAACTCACACCATTTTCCAGTGTCCTTCTTTTTCTTCCCGTGACCCTACTTTTCCTATGTCTTGAACTAGTTTTCGGGAGACTATTTGTTAGGGTCATCTTTGTCATACTTTGATTGTTGCGGATTTGTAGATCCGAACTCCCATTTTTTCTGGTGCATAAATTTCTGGTCAATTTTAACAACATATCGATAAGCAACACCGAGTGATGAGATGTCCAGAAAATCCATTTCAGTCTGGATGTATCTGTGTAGAGCCCCACGGTATTTCAGAACAAAATGTTGTTCGGAGTCTTTGATACCCAACTTGGTGCACAAGGTATGGAAGGTATTGGTCATCTCTAGAACTATTTGGCCCCTCTCTTGCCGCAGTGTGGTCCATCTCATGTATTGGTTCTCATAGTTACCAATAGGATAATACTGTTCCTTTACCGCATCCATAAAAAAATCCCAAGTGGGCTTGGCCCCATATATTCCAGACTATTCTATGGAACTTTTCTCCCAGTAAGTTTCCCACCAATGTTTGACATGAGGGAGAGCTTTAAGGAGTGCGAAGGTGATATTTTCTTTGTCAGAAAAATTGTGAACAGAGAAATAACTTTCTAGCAGAGTTAACCATTTTTCTAGGGCTTCTGCATCTATCTGTCCTTCAAATACAAGAATATCAAAAATTAACTTGTACCTTGAAAGAAGAGGTGCCTCCAAAGTGGCTTCTTGATGAAGATGTGCCTCTTTCTATCAGCAGGTGTTGAAGTATGTGGGAAAAATTCTCCATCATTTCATCCCTCTGTCGCGTGAGAGCTTGCTCAAGCAACATATTGATAAGATCATCTGCTCCGTCGTTTTTCTTTTCTTCTGCCATTGAGGGTTTCTTGGGTGTGCGAAAACAGTTGTCTTAAAGAGAGACAATCTTGAGACCCAACTTGCTATACTCGAACCTCGTCGGGGACATGCACTGAAAAAAACGATCAAGAGCAGCTTGCTCTGATACCACTGATCCAGATTATTTTCGGCACGAAATGAGAGCGGAGATATAATAAAGAAATGCACAGAGATATTGCGTATATCCAATAATATAACATAAATATATCAAATATTCAACCATAAACACAGAGATACAATAATACACGATTTCTATTAATGAAAGAAATGTATAGAGACTATAAAAATACAGAGTGAAAGACTCGCTAGAATGGTGGCAGCTTATCTCTGAAAAGAGATGTGGCGGCTACTCGCATTCGCAAGAAGATGATTACAATGAAGCTTTGAAGGCATTTTTACAATAAACAGGAATGCCAAAAACCCTAGCCATCCAAAAACCTAACCCTAGTAGATGAAGCACCAAAAGGCATGTGGGCCCCGTTTGGGTAAGTTAGTACATCAACTTCCTGGGGTCGTAACTTTTCCATACGATCTCCGTTTTAAGCGTATGATAGCTCGTTGGAAAGGTATCATCGAGGAGATTCATTTTGGGGGATAAATCATGCCTTCGACTATCATTGAGAATATAGATCTCAAAAAACCTTCATTTAGGCCCTCAAAATGGCCCTGGAAGTTAAAACCTGTTAAAAATAGTAAATTACCAAAATTGGCAGAAAACTGTTTTGAGCAAGTCAAAAAAGGTGGGTGGCCACCGATATCCACCTGGATCAATCCTCCCTCCTTAGGAAGCAGTGGTCTCCATTGCGTTGAGTTCTCGAGGGAGAGGGAAAAGCGTTTACTTGATCTGCATCTTGGTGAGCTGCTTGTATTGTTGGAGACGTCACGCTGCTTAGTTTGTGGAAGTCTTTGATGAACCTGTTGAAGAAAAGGCTGTTCAACAAGTCGATCTATGTGAGAGGAATGTGTGTAGAAGGAATCTTTACACTTTGCTGCAACCTTATCGACCTGCTTCTCTTGGATAGAAGGTGCAGGGGGCGAGGCTGTAGTGGTTGTAGTGTCCTTCCGTTCCCCTTCTGAACAGATTGTGAATAAGATGTATTTTGCAGTATGAGATACTAACTTGCGATACATTTTAGGTGGAATAATAGTTGGAACTACCTCTGGTGTTCTATAGAGATGACCCCCCAGAGAAACAATGACACGGCGGGGTCGAGACTCATAAACAACATGGCGCTTCCACATATATGTTTGGCCCAAGAGAACATCACATACATCCAGTGGGGAAACATCACATAATACCTCATCCTTGAAGGGATGGATGTCATATGGCAATCGATATTGCTGGTTGACACAGAGATCTCATCCTTGGAGAAGCCACCCGATGTTGTATGGTTGTGGGTGTGGTGTTGTCGACAATTCCAACTGTTTGACGACCTCTACTGAGATGAGGATATTCTGGCTTATGCTATCAAAAATAAAATGTAGTGGGGTCCCCTTCACCCACATTTGTGAATGAAAATGGTGTTCCCCCTCTTCGGGATCTGTTGGTTCTTCTGGTTGAATTGCCACGATCACGACAATAGCAGTGGGGTCTGCGTCAATGATCTGTGCTTTACCATTATTTTCAGAATCAGATTTTGAATCAGGGTTCGGCTCTTTGTCTTTGATCTCGACCACTAATGATTGTTTTGATCGACATTCATCGGTGTTGTGCCAGGGGTTTTTGTGGAACTCACACCATTTTCCAGTGTCCTTCTTTTTCTTCCTGTGACCCTACTTTTCCTGTGTCTTGGACTAGTTTTCGGGAGACTATTTGTTAGGGTCGTCTTTGTCATACTTTGATTGTTGTGGATTTGCAGGTCCGAACTCCCATTTGTTTTGGTGCATAAATTTCTGGTCAATTTTAACAACATATCGATAAGCAACACCGAGTGATGAGATATCCAAAAAATCCATTTCAGTCTGGATGTATCTGTGTAGAGCCCCACGGTATTTCAGAACAAAATATTGTTCGGAGTCTTTGATACCCAACTTGGTGCACAAGGTATGGAAGGTATTGGTCAGCTCTAGAACTGTTTGGCCCCTCTCTTGCTGCAGTGTGGTCCATCTCATGTATTGGTCCTCATAGTTACCAACAGGGTAATACTGTTCCTTTACCGCATCCATAAAAAAATCCCAAGTGGGCTTGGCCCCATATATTCCAGACTATTCTATGAAACTTTTCTCCCAGTAAGTTTCCCACCAATGTTTGACATGAGGGAGAGCTTTAATGAGAAGGTGATATTTTCTTTGTCAGAAAAATTGTGAACAGAGAAATAACTTTCTAGCAGAGTTAACCATTTTTCTAGGGCTTCTGCATCTATCTATCCTTCAAATACAAGAATATCAAAATTAACTTGTACCTTGAAAGAAGAGGTGCCTCCAAAGTGGCTGCTTGATGAATATGTGCCTCTTGCTATCGACAGGTGTTGAAGTATGTGGGAAAAGTTCTCCATCATTTCATCCCTCTGTCGCATGAGAGCTTGCTCAAGCAACAAATTGATAGGATCATCTGCTCCGTCATTTTTCTTTTCTTCTGCCATTGAGGGTTTCTTGGGTGTGTGACAACAGTTGTCTTAAAGAGAGACAATCTCAAGACCCAACTTGCTATACTCGGACCTTGTCGGGGACATGCACTGAAAAAAAACGATCAAGAGCAGCTTGCTCTGCTACCACTGATCCAAATTATTTTCGGCACGAAATGAGAGCGGAGATATAATAAATAAATGCACAGAGATATCACGTATATCCAATAATATAACATAAATATATCAAAGATGCAACCATAAACACAGAGATACAGTAATACACGATTTCTATTAATGAAAGAAATGTATAGAGACTATAAAAATACAGAGTGAAAGACTCGCTAGAATGGTGGCAGCTTATCTCTGAGAAGAGATGTGGCGGCTACTCGCATTTGAAAGAAGATGCTTATAATGAGGCTTTGAAGGAATTTTTACAATAAACAGGAATGCCAAAAACCCTAGCCATCCAAAAACCTAACCCTAGGAGATGAAGCACCAAAAGTCATGTGGGCTCCGTTTGGGTAACTTAGTACATCAACTTCCCAGGGTCGTAACTTTTGCATACGATCTCCGTTTTAGGCGTATGATAGATCATTGGAAAGGTATCATAGAGGAGATTAATTTAGGGGGCTCAATCATACCTTTAAGTATCATTGAGAACATCAATATCAAAAACCCTTCATTTAGGTGCTCAGAATGGCCCCAGAAGTTAAAACCTGTTAAAAATAGTAAATTGCCAAAATTGCCAGAATATTGTTTTGAGCCAGTTGGAAAAGGTGGGTGGCCACCAATATCCACCTAGATCAATCCTAATTCCTTAGGAAGCAATGGTCTCCATTGCATTGAGTTCTTAGGGGAGAGGGGAAAACGTTTACTGGATCTGCATCTTGGTGAGCTACTTGTATTTCTGGAGACGTCGCGCTGCTTAGTTTTTGGAAGTCTGTCATGAACTTGTTGAAGCTGAGGCTGTTCAACAAGTCGATATACATGAGAGGAAGGTGTGTAGAAGGAATATTTATGCTTTTCTGCAACCTTATCAACCTACTTCTATTGGATAGAAGTTGGAGGGGGCAAGGTTGTAGTGGTTGCAGTGTCCTTTCATTCCCCTTCTGAACAGATTGTGAAGAAGATGAGTTTTACAGTATGAGATACTACCTTGCGACACTTTTTAGGTGGAACAATAGTTGGAACTACCTCTGGTATTCTGTAGATATGACCCCCTAGAGAAACAATGACATGGCAGGGTTGAGACTCATAAACAACATGGCACTTCCACATATATGGTTGGCCCAAGCGAACATCACAGACATCTAGTGGGGAAACATCACATAATTCCTCATCCTTGAAGGGCTAGATGTCGTATGACAATCGAAATTGTTGGATGACACGGAGATCTCATCCTTGGCGAAGCCACCCGATGTTGTATGGATGTGGGTGTGGTGTTGTCGACAATCTCAACTGTTTGACGACCTCTGCTGAGATGAGGTTCTTCTGGCTTCCGCTATCAACAATAAGATGCAGCAGGGTCCTCTTCACCCACATTTGTGAATGAAAAAGGTGTTCCCCCTCTTCGAAATATGTTGGTTCTTCTGGATGAATTGCTGCAGTCATGATAATTGCAGTGGGGTTTGCGTCAATGATCCATCCTTTACCATTATTTTCAAAATTAGATTCTGAATCAGGGTTCAGCTCTTTGTCTTCGATCTCGAACACCAATGACTATTTTGATCGACATTTATCGGTGTTGTGCCAGGGGATTTTGTGGAACTCGCACCATTTTCCAGTTTCCCTCTTTTTCTTCTCGTGACCCTTCTTTTCCTGTGTCTTGGACTGGTTTTCGGGAGACTCTTTGTTAGGGTCGTCTTTGTCAAACTTTGGTTGTTGCGGATTTGCAGACTCAAACTCCTGTTTGTTCTGGCACTTAAATTTCTGCTCAATTTTAACAGCATATTGATAAGAAACACCGAGTGAGGAGATTCATTTTGGGGGCTCAATCATGCCTTCGGCTATCATTGACAACATCGATCTCGAAAAAACTTCATTTAGGCCCTCAAAATGGCCCCGGAAGTTAAAACCTGTTAAAAATAGTAAATTTCCAAAACTGTCAGAAAATTGTTTTGAACTAGTCGGAAAAGGTGGGTGGCCACCGATATCCACCTGGATCAATCCTCCCTCCTTAGGAAGCAATGGTCTCCATTGCATTGAGTTCTCATAGGAGATGGGAAATCGTTTACTCGATCTACATCTTGGTGAGCTGCTTGTATTGCTGGAGACGTTGCGCTGCTTAGTTTTTGGAAGTCTTTGATGAACCTGTTGAAGCAAAGGCTATTCAACAAGTTGATCTACGTGAGAGGAATGTGTGTAGAATGAATATTTGTGCTTTGTTGCAACCTTATCAACCTACTTCTGTTGGATATAAGGTGTAGGGGGTGAGACTGTAGTGGTTGTAGTGTCCTTCCATTCCCCTTCTGAATAGATTGTGAAGAAGATGTGTTTTGCAGTATGAGATACTACCTTTCATCACTTTTTAGGTGGAACAATAGTTGGAACTACCTCTGGTATTCTTTAGAGATGACCCCCCAGAGAAACAATGACATGGCAGGGTTGAGACTCATAAACAACATGGCACTTCCACATATATGGTTGGCCCAAGAGAACATCACAGACATCCAGTGGGGCAACATCACATAATACCTCATCCTTGAAGGGCTGGATGCCATATGAAAATCGACATTACTGGCTGACACAGAGATCTATTCCTTGGCAAAGCCACCCGATGTTGTATGGTTGTGGATGTGGTGTTGTTGATAATCCGAACTATTTGACGACCTCTGTTGATATGAGGTTCTTTTGGCTTCCACTATCAACAATAAAATGCAGTAGGGTCCCCTTCACCCACATTTGTGAATGAAAAATGTGTTCCCCTCTTTGGGATCTGTTGGTTCTTTTGGTTGAATTGTTGCGGTCGCGACAATAGTAGTGGGTTCTGTGTCAATGATCTGTCCTTTACCATTATTTTCAGAATCAGATTCTGAATCAAGGTTCGGCTCTTTATCTTTGATCTCGGCCACCAATGACTGTTTTGATCGACATTCATCGGTGTTGTGCCAGGGGATTTTGTGGAACTTGCACCATTTTTCGGTGTCCTTCTTTGTCTTCTCGTGACCCTTCTTTTCCTGTGTCTTGGACTGGTTTTCAGGAGACTATTTGTTAGGGTCGTCTTTGTCATACTTTGGTTGTTGCGGATTTGCAGACCCGAACTCCCGTTTGTTCCGGTGCTTAAATTTCTGCTCAATTTTAACAACATATCGATAAGCAGCACCGAGTGATGAAATGTCCAGAAAATCCATTTCAGTCTANTAGATGTATCTATGTAGAGCCCCATAGTATTTCAGAACCAAATGTCGTTCATAGTCTTTGATACCCAACTTGGTGCACAAGGTATGGAAGGTATTGGTGAACTCTGAAACTGCTTGGACCCTCTCTTGCTGTAGTGTGGTCCATCTCATGTATTGGTCCTCATAGTTGCCAATAGGGTAATACTGTGCCTTTACCGCATCCACAAAAAAATCCCAAGTGGGCTCGATCCCATATATTCCAGACTCTTCTGTGGAACTTTTCTCCCAGTAAGTTTCCCACCAATGTTTGACATGAGGGAGAGCTTTAAGGAGTGCAAAGCTGATTTTTTATTTGTCGGAAAAATTGTGAACAGAGAAATAACCTTCTAGCAGAGTTAACCATTTTTCTAGGGATTTTGCATCTATCTGTCCTTCAAATATAGGAATATAAAAATTAAATTGTACCTTGAAAGGAGAGTTTCCTCCAAAGTGGCTGCTTGATGAATATGTTCATGTTTCTATCAACAGGCATTGAATGATGTGTGAAAAATTCTCCATCATTTCGTCACTCTGTAGCGTGAGAGCTTGCTCAAGCAACAAATTGATAGGATCATCTGCTCCGTCGTTTTTCTTTTCTTCCTCCATTAAGGGTTTCTTGGGTGTGCGAGAGAGGTTGTCTTCAAGAGAGACAAGCTCGAGACCCAACTTGCTATACTTGGACCTCGTCGGGGACATGCACTGAAAAGAACGATCAAGAGCAGCTTGCTCTAATACCACTGATCCAGATTATTTTCGGCATGAAATGAGAGCAGAGATATAATAAATAAATGCACAAAGATATCATGTATATCCAATAATATAACAGAAATATATCAGAGATGCAACCATAAACATAGAGATACAATAATACATGATTTCTATTAATGAAAGAAATGTATAGAGACTGTAAAAATACAGAGTGAAAGACTCGCTAGAATGGTGGCATCTTATCTCTGAGAAGAGATGTGCTGGCTACTCACATTCACAAGAAGATGCTTACAATGAGGATTTGAAGGCCTTTTTACAATAAATAGGAACGTGAAAAAACCTAGCCATCCAAAAACCTAACCCTAGGAGATGAAGCGCCAAAAGTCATGTGGACCCCTTTTGTGTAACTTAGTACATCAACTTCCCGAGGTCGTAACTTTTGCATACGATCTTTGTTTTAGGTGTATGATATCTCATTGGAAAGGTATCATCGAGGAGATTCATTTTGGGGGCTCAATCATGCCTTTTTCTATCATTGAGAACATAAATCTCGAAAAACCTTCATTTAGGCCCTTAAAATGGCCCCGAAAGTGAAAACCTGTTAAAAATAGTAAATTGTCAAAATTGCCAGAAAACTATTTTGAGCCAGTCGAAAAAGGTGGGTGGCCACCGATATCCACCTGGATCAATCCTCCCTCCTTAGGAAGCAATGGTATCCATTGCGTTGAGTTCCCGGGGGAGAGGAAAAAGCGTTTACTGGATCTGCATCTTGGTGAGCTGCTTATATTGTTGGAGACGTCACGCTGCTTAGTTTGTGGAAGTCTATCATGAACCTGTTGAAGCTTAGGCTATTTAAAAAGTCTATCTACATGAGAGGAAGGTGTGTAGAAGGAATCTTTGTGCTTTGCTTTAACCTTATCGACCTGCTTCTGTTGGATAGAAGGTGTAGGGGGCAAGGCTGTAGCGGTTGTAGTGTTCTTCTGTTCCCCTTCTGAACAAATTTTGAAGAAGATGAGTTTTGAAGAATGAGATACCACCTTGCAACACTTTTTAGGTGGAACAATAGTTTGAACTACCTCTGGTATTTTGTAGAGGTGACCCCCCAGAGAAACAATGACACGGCGGGGTCGAGACGCATAAACAACATGACACTTCCACATATATGGTTGGCCCAAGAGAACATCACAGACATCCAGTGGGGAAACATCATATAATACCTCATCATTGAATGGATGGATGCCATATTGCAATCGACATTGCTGGTTGACATGGAGATCTTGTCCTTGGCGAAGCCACCCAATGTTGTATGGCTGTGGGTGTGGTGTTGTCGACAATCCCAACTGTTTGATGACCTCTGCTGAGATGAGGTTCTTCTGGCTTCTTCTATCAACAATAAAATGAAGTGGGGTCCCCTTCACTCACATTTGTGAATGAAAAAGGCATTCCCCCTCTTCGGGATCTGTTGGTTCTTTTGGTTGAATTGATGTGGTCATGAAAATAGCAGTGGGGACTGCGTCAATGATCTGTCCTTTACCATTATTTTCAGAATCAGATTCAGAATTAGGGTTCGGCTCTTTGTCTTTGATCTTGACCACCAACGACTATTTTGATCGACATTCATCGGTGTTGTGCTAGGGGCTTTTGTGGAATTCACACCATTTTCTGGTGTTCTTCTTTGTCTTCCCATGACCCTTCTTTTCCTATGTATTGGACTAGTTTTCAAGAGACTGTTTGTTGGGGTCGTCTTTGTCATACTTTGGTTGTTGCGGATTTGCAAACTTGAACTCCCGTTTGTTCTGGTGATTAAATTCCTGCTCAATTTTAACAACATATCGATAAGCAACACCGAGTGATGAGATGTCTAGAAAATCCATTTCAGTCTGGATGTATTTGTGTAGAGCCCCATGGTATTTGAGAACCAAATTTCGTTCGGAGTCTTTGATACCCAACTTGGTGCACAAGGTATGGAAGGTATTGGTGAACTCCGGAAATGATTGGCCCCTCTCTTGCCGCAGTGTGGTCCATCTCATGTATTGGTCCTCATAGTTGCCAATAGGGTAATACTGTTCCTTTAACGCATCCACAAAAGAATTCCAAGTGGGCTCGACCCCATATATTCCAGACTCTTTTGTGGAACTTTTCTCCCAGTAAGTTTCCGACCAATGTTCGACATGAGGGAGAGCTTTAAGGAGAGTGAAGGTGATCTTTTCTTTGTCGGAAAAATTGTGAAAAAAGAAATAACCTTCTAGCAGAGTTAACCATTTTTCTAGGGCTTTTGCATCTATCTGTCCTTCAAATATAGGAATATCAAAATTAACTTGTATCTTGAAAGGAGAGGTGCCTCCAAAGTGGCCACTTGATGAAGATGCGCATAGTTCTATTGGCAGGCATTGAAGGATGTGGGCAAAAATCTTCATCATTTCATCCCTTTGTCACGTGAGAGCTTGCTTGATGTAACGAACCGCCTTGTTACGGAAACCATTCTAGTGATAGGTGCAAATTTTTTTTGTGTGTGCGGTGTGTGCGCATGTAGCGTGTATAAGTAAAAACACACTTGACTCTATGTAACCCTTGACCTTCAACAAGGCGTGACCTCGGTGTTCATTTCAAGTAGACAAAAGCACACGACGAGAAATCGCAAACAACTAAGACCATAGGCAAGAGTGCACAACGCGATACAACGACAAGGAAAAACTGACCACTACAAATGACTGACCCCCGCCCGTCCTACCCTGCCAAAGGTTAGGACCTCCAAGTACATAATCAACGCTCAAGCCGGTTTCCCATCGTCCTTAACCATTTAAAGTCTCCGGGCTGGCGACTGATACGATGAACATGGAGGTGTCCACATCCTTTAACCTGACAACCAAGCAGCCAATACGTCTAGCGGATCGCGACATAAATAAGAAGAACAACATTCGCGTACCACGGAAGAAGTGACAGGATTTTGACACTTGAATGCCTTCATAAAGAGGCCAGACTCAAGCGATTTTCTCATTCAACTAACTTCGAGTAATGGTCGGGTCAGGAAGTTTACATCGGTCTTTATCAACATCATGAAATTTATTAGCCACATTAAGAACCCCTAACATTTCATTTCTAAATTCCAATGATACTAACATAAATGGAAACCATACATTTAACTCCCATTTTCAATCTAGCTTATAAGGTAAAGATATTACAATTTCTACATCAACATTTCAACTAGGAAATTTATAACAATTTTCCATGACATTGGTATGCATATTTCCTTCCCAAACCTATCGCTATAAAATTTGCCATCGCGTGTGGATATATCAGAGAACCAACACGTTTTAAAGTCATTCATTTTAATTAGCACAAGGTAACCCTGATATAAATTTATGGCAACCTTAATTACTAAACCTTAACATATTCATAGGTGTTATCATAACTAGAAGCATTACTTAGAACATCATAGTTTTTTAATGGCAACTTTGAAATACTAGATTTAACATATTCAATTGTAAATGTCAATCCTTGTATGTTCAACTATTCCTAAGAGACATCATAACTTAGAATGTAACTAGAACATTCTCCTTTATGGCAATCTTAAAATGCTGTAATTTAACATTCATAATTTTTAAAATGGCAACTAAAACAATACAATTCTATGACGAATGTAAAAAGGGTATTAGAGTTGGCAATTGCTCTTAGTTTAAAATAAAATAATTAAAATATTGATTAACTAATGAGGTCATATATGGAAAAAGCACTAAGACTAAATGAATTATCATTTGACATACTATATACCCCAACCGAGTAAAAATAAAAGGTCATCTTAATAATAAAATAAGATTTAATTAGAGAAGGACAACTATCCTTAAATCTGTTGACAATAAATTTAGAGATCCATCCACGCAAGACGTCAATATACAGAACCCGCCTCATAAATTTAGGAACTTCAATTGCGACTGTCAATGCATCCTTATTACGACGGCAATCTATGAAATATGGACTCTAAAAACACAATGATAAGGGCAATAGTTGGAAACGCCCAACCAGTAGCCAATTACTCGCCGATCGTTAGGACTCGATTGTAAACGTTTAATGAGACCGTAATTGAAAACGTTTAATGAGACAGCAAAAGAATTTTAAAATCGAAATATAACAGAATTTTAAAAACGAAATATAACAGAAATTGATAAACGAATTAAACGAATTTATAACGAGTTTTAAAACAAATTGAAAACGAATTTAACCAGAATTTCGGGTGAGGATAGCAAGTGACCAGGTCGTATTATAACCACACACTACAGGAACGGATTAAAAACGTTATTCCAGGCTTAAACTTCGGTGTAAGTTCCGTTAGAAATAACCTCCCATTACAGTCATCCCTATCTGGCAATTAGCGTTGCCTATTTAATTTTGCCCGTTTTAAAAATATCGTGGAAACATCAAACTATACAGCAGTCATTAAAACGGAAACTAAAACATGTCTATAATATAAAATCGAACCTCTCATACGGTTTGTGGCAAGGATTAGTCGATAATTAAACAACAATGTTTAACGATCAAATAAGGATAGCAGCGATGAATTGAAAGCGTTTAATGAGGCAGTAAAGAATGGAAAACGCATCGATTATTCAGAGTGATAAAGGATAAACCACTTGTTGTGGGTGTCATAAGTTAGCAACGGTGGGTGCGGCTAAACATATTTGTGGGTGTCATAAATCGGCAACTGTGGGTGGCGTTAAACACGCACTGGGGTGAAGTACAGACGCGCTGTAAAACACAATTTATCCGGCCTGCAGGTAAGCGGGTTTTTCGCACGCCTTTATTGAGAAAAACGCAATATCCCGCACTGAAATTTCGCGCGTACATCCCCAGCCCCCTAACTAAGTTCTGGGCCAACAGTTTGACTGAAAATTTCACCTACCGATACGCACAAGATGTGCAGCAACAGAGTTAAATTGGTTTTAAAAGATGTGCGTTCCTTGTTCAACAGGGATCTCGTGGGTGCAATTGAGTTTTTAACGCATCAAAGGAGGTCTGAGCCTTAACAGGTTTTAAACGAATCAGCAAGGGTTACAGAAACTACAGAAGGCTGTCGAATCCGAGGGTTCCCAAGGATTCAACGCCAGGAACACAATCCAGATTCCAACGAATTTCAGGAAAGCACACGGCGACATTAAAAGCCACGGCGATCTCCCGAAAAACGAATGGAAACCATAAAAGTCAGCACGAATTAAAATTCCTGAGTGTTTCGAGTTGCCAGAACAAATGGATTGACTGAACTAGTGGTTTTTTTTTTTAGCTTTGTTTTTTATTCATTAATGAAAGAAGACTGCGAGAACACAATACACCAACATTGTAACACAAATTTCCTGAGGGTCTCGAGTTCCAGCAAGGTATCAGGATCAGAGATGCTAATCAATCATAAAGCAAACTGCGAGGAACAAGTTCTTTTCAGCAAGACATCATAAGCATTTTCATTAACCCTTTTAAACAAATTTTTCTTTACCATAATTAAAGTCATACCTTAGCCACTTCGCTTGAGCGTCCAGCTCCGTTGCCTTGTGTGATTAGCTTGTCCAGCTCTGCTTGCCGACCTCAGCGAGGCTCACGGTGCCTCCCAGTAGCGTGGGGTGCTCTTACGCTCCCCGTCAGCCCCAGGAGCGCGAGGGCCACTACAGAACAGGAAAATGGCTAAGCGTCTCGGTACAAGCCTCAACGGGTGAGCTACCACTCAAAATCACAGCTGAGTTACACCCAGCTCCACACAAGAAATCGATCAGCCTGTTGGTAGCGTTAAACTCACCCATCATCCTCTCTACAAAGCTTTCCTTTCTTTTATAGCCGAAATGTAATCCCCTCTCTTGATTGGTAATTGGTAATTTTAGAACAATTCCCTTGAGCGATCTCCGATGGAGTCAGGTATGGCTCATCCCTAGGATTCTCCAGTAATTGAATTTCTGGTTATTAATTAAAATCTAATTTCCCTCTTTTATCATTTTGCTCATAAATTTCTCCTGGGGTTCCTAAGATTCCCTCTTGCTTTATTTTCTTTTTCCCTGAGGATGCTTACGGGGAATTTAGTAAGTACTTAAATGATGGTTCTTTTTAGCCCTGTGTCTTTTGCTTTCCAAAAATTTATGTTTCCTTCAATTCTAGTTTTCGTATTTTCATTTTATATTATTTATTTATCTTTTCTTTTATTCTCTCCCCTTCCATTTTCATTATTAATTCCCTTATTTAAACTGAAAATGATAAAAGCACTTAACATTGTTTTCCATGTAAATAGATAAACATTTTATTTATTAAATTATTATTTATTTTATTTAAGTCATAGTTTTTAATACTCCCTTCTTTAAAATTCAAGTCCTTTTTATAGTTACACGAAGGGTTTAGATTAAATTCACCCTCATTATTTTTACCCTCTTTACTTTTTAGAGATCTTCAATCAACTCCTAGGTGGGTGATAGTTTATATCCTAGGTTTGGTACGGACGATTTTCTTAGAATGAAAACAAAATTATCTTAGGGATGGTTTTATTCTAGGTTGATTTGAGCAGGGAGACAAATTAATTAGAGAAGACGGTTTGTAAAAATTTATCAGGAGCTAAGGTCTCACGATCAACTAGAATCTCACATTCTCATGGGCGTGCCCTTGAGGGACGCACTATGTGCTCAAGGAATTTTTCGCCTGAAATTGCCTGTGCGCCGGGGCCTTTCCACGTGCTCAAGGGTGCCACAACGAACTTGTAATTAACAGGCGCCGGGGTCCGCACCACGTGCTCAGGAACACTGGTTGACGGTTGGAAGACTCGACCGATCCCAGCACTCGCGGTGACTCATGGGAGACTAAGGGGTTCTGAGGAATAAGGCCCCGCCTTATTACGCTTATAGGGCTCATCGAGAGTGACTGTCGCAGTCTGCCCTCGGCATCGTGGATCCCCTCGAACGCTTAGGTAATCGTTAACTACTCGATTCGAACCCGCGGTCAGAAGTGCTAGTAGGTTGTGGAAGGACTCTTGTCCACACCTCTCCCTCAAACTCTGGATCTGATTGTGGCCCCTCTGCCTCCCATATGTGAGTCCGGGTCGGCGAAATGCGTACGATGCATCATCAACCATCATGTCAGATCATGTCAGCAACATATCATATAATCAATAGCACATCATCAAATGAAACGACCATCATCATAAATGAAACAACAAATACCGCTCCCTGACTCAATCCGGAGGTCAGAGATCCACCGATGCCTCTGCATCCTCAGGTCTGACACCCTGCACCTCAAAGAAACTGAGTCAGCAGCACCTGTCTACACCAAGGTAGTAAAACATCACGTCATATAACTCAGCATCATAATGGAAGAAAGTTTTATCATCATATAAATACATATCACTTGCGAGAGCAGAAGTGTCTCAAATAAGTTTGGTAAGTGTCAGAGTGGGATTCCTTGAGCAACAGATTGATAGGATCGTCTGCTTGGTAATTTTCTTTTCTTCTGCCATTGAGGGTTTCTTGGGTGTGCAGAGAGATTGTATTGAAGAGAGACATGATCGAGACCCAACTTTATGCCCTGGACTCATTGGGGACATGCACTAAAAAAGCGATCAAGAACAACCTGCTGATACCACTGATTCAAAATTATTTTCGGCGTGAAGTAAGAGTGGAGATATAATAAAATGCACAGAGATGTCAGCAGTATATCCAATAATATAACAGAAATATAATAGGAGATTAACCATAAACACATAGATACAGCAATACATGATTTCTGTTAATGAAAAAAATGTCTCAGAGACTTTAAAAATACAGAATGAAAGACTACGCTAGAATGGTGGCTTATCTCTCTGAGAAAGAATAGCTGCAGCAGCTACTTGCATTAGCAAGAAGATGCTTGTGAAACTGAGAGGAGCCTTTTCACGATAAAATGAATGTCAAAACCCTAGCCATCCAAAACCCTAACCCTAGGGATGAAGCGCCTGCAAAAAGTCATGCGGGCCTCGTTTGGTAAAGTTAGTACATCAACTTCCTGGGGTTGTAACTTTTGCATACGATCTCAGTTTAAGGAATCTGATAGATCATTGGAAAGGAATAATTGAGGATAATATTCATTTGAGGGCTCAATCATACCTTTACCTATTGATTTTGAGAACATCGATCCCGAAAAACCTTCATTTAAGGCCCTCAAAATGTGACTGAAGTTAAAACCTGTTAAAAATAGTAAATTGTCAAAATTACCCAGAAAACTATTTTGAGCCAGATCGAAAAGGTGGGTGGACACCGATATCCACACGGATCAATCTACTCCCTCCTTAGGAAGGAAATGGTATCCATTAGATTCGAGAATTAGATGGAGAAGTGTTTGTTGGATCTACATCTTAGTGAGCTTCTTGTATTGATGGAGACGTCACGCTCTGCTTAGTTTATAGAAGTCTGTCATGGGCCTGTTGAAGCTGAGGCTGTTCAAAAAGTTGATATACATGAGAGAAGGTGTGTATAAAGGAATCTTTTGCTTCAACGGCATATTGACACTCATACATTGGATATAAGGTGTAGGGGAGAGGTAGTGATTTACTGATGTCCTTTCGTTCCCCTTCTGAACAGATTGTGAAGAATATGAGTTTTATAGTATGAGATACTACCTTGTGACACTTTTGTGAACAAACATTTGGAACTACCTCACGGTATTACAATAGATATGACCCCAGAGAAACAATCCACGATGGAATTGCGACACACCGCAAACAACATGGAATTTTCACACATATGGTTGGCCCAAGAAGGTATCCTGTAGACATCCAGTGGGGCAGCTCCACATGTCTACCTCATCCTAGAGGAACTTGGATAATAAATAGGACAATCGACGATGACGGATACACAAAGATCTCATCCTTGAGCCACCCTGATGTTAGCATGTTGTGGAGTCGTAATTATTTGTCGACAATCCCAACTGTCTGGTGACCTCTGCTGAGACGAGGTTATTCTATCTTTTTCTATCAACAACAATAAAATGTAGAGTCCCCTTCACCCACATTTGTGTGAATGAAAAGGTGTTTCCCCCTCTTCGATATGTTGGATGGATATTGGATGATCTCGGTGATCCACAAAAAATAGCGATTAGGGTTCTGCGTCAATGATCTATCCTTACCATTATTTTCAGAATCCGGTCTGAAGTCGAGGTTTAGCTCTTTGTCTTTGATCTCGACCACCAATGATTGTTTTTTGATCTACATTCATCGGTGTGCTAGGGAGTTTTTTGGAACTCACACCATTTTTCAGTCATCCTTCTTTGTCTTCCAGTGACCCTTCTTTCATGTGGCTTGGAATTGTTTTCAAGAGACTGTTTGTTAGGAGTCATCTTTGTCATACTGGTTGTTCTAGCAGTTTAGAGACGAACTCCCGTTTGTTCTGGTGCTTAAATTTCTGCTCAATTTTAACAGGATATTGATAAGCAACATCGAGTAATGGGATGTCCAGAAAATCCATATCAATCTAGATGTATCTGTGTACAGCCCCACCATGGTATTTGAACCAAATGTCATTGAGGAAGAGTCTTTGATACCCAACTTGGTACAAGGTATGGAAAGGTATTGGTATTGTGGAACTGCTTGGCCCCTCTCTTGCCACAGTGTGGTCCATCTCACATGTATTGGTCCTCATAGTTTCCAATAGGGTAATACTGTTCCTTTACGCATCCACAAAAAAATCCCAAGTGGGCTCGACCCCACATATATTCTAAAGAATATTAAACGTGGAGACTTTTTCTCCCGATGGTTTCCCACCAATGTTTGACATGAGGGAGAGATTTAGGGAGTTAATGAAGTTGATCTTTTCTTCTTTGTCGGAAAAATTGTGAACAAAAGAAATAACTTCTAGAGAGTTAACCATTTTTTTCTAGGGCTACCACATCTATCTATCTTTCAAATGGGAATATCAAAATTAACCTTGTACCTTGAAAGGAGGTGCCTCCAAAATGGCCGCTTGAAGATGCACCTATTTATAGACGGATATTGAAGGATGTGGGAAAAATTCTCCATCATTTCATCCCTCTGTCACGTGAGAGCTTCCTCAAGCAACAGATTGATAGGATCATTGCTCTGTCGTTTTTATTTTCTTCTACCATTGAGGGTTTCTTGGGTGTCTGAGAGAGGTTGTCTTCCAAGAGAGACAAGCTCAAGACTAAATTGGCTATACCTCAGGACCTCGTCGAGGTCATGCACTAAAAAAACGATCAAAATAAGAACCTTTGATGCCACTGATCAGTTATTTCAGCACAGTGAGCGGAGATATAATAAAGAAATGTACAAAGATATCATATATATCCAATAATATAGCAAATATATCAGAGATGAAACCATAAACCGAGTCTGACCACATGATTTCTATTAAGCTGAAAAGAAATGTCAGAGTACGTAAAATGCGAGTGGAGCTACCGTTAGAATGGTGGCAGCTTATCTCTAAGAGAATATGGCGGCTACTCGCTAGAATGGTGGCAGCTTATCTCTAAGAAGAGATGTGGCGGCTACTCGCATTCGCAAGAAGATTCTTACAATGAGGCTCTGAAGGCATTTTTACAATAAAAAGGAATGCCAAAAACCTAACCCTAGGAGATGAAGCACCAAAAGTCATGTGGGCCCCGTTTGGGTAAGTTAGTACATCAACTTCCCAGGGTTGTAACTTTTGCATACAATCTCCATTTTAGGCGTATGATAGCTCGTTGGAAAGGTATCGTCGAGGAGATTCATTTTGGGGGATTAATCATACCTTTAGCTATCATTGAGAACCTCTATCTCGAAAAATCTTCATTTAGGCCCTCAAGATGGCCCCAGAAGTTAAAACCTGTTAAAAATAGTAAATTGCCAAAATTGCCAGAAAATTGTTTTGAGCCAGTTGAAAAAGGTGGGTGGGCACCGATATCCATTGGATCAACATTTTCCAATGATTTTAGTTGAATCGTCATTTCCGAAGGAGACTGATCCATCTCTTTCCTTTCTTAATGTAAGAAACCTGTCTCTATCACCTGTCATGTGTTTTGAAAAACCACTGTTAACATACCAAGCATATTTCTTCTGCTTAGTTTGTAGAGTGAGTGTGCATTCTTCATTGCTATACTGATTATGCTTTCTCATCCATGTCCTTTTCTAAGGTTCCTGTCTGTGACTGTTGTTGTTCTGTTGTGTTTCTCTAGGATGGACTGTAATTATGAAATCTTTGGCCATGTGTCCAAAGTTGTTACATTTGTAGCATTCCATTTCAATGCTCAAAGATTTAAACCTATTGGAATTCATCTCTGTGTGTCACTAGGCCTTCTTGGATAACCCTTTTGTGTATGACTTTCAAATTTTTTTATGTTCCTATTGTTAGCTCTACAATTCAGAACTTTATGTCCAAAATTATTACATGCATAACATAAACCAAAAAAGATAGTTTGATACACAGGATTTGAAGATCTTCTGAAAGGAGGTACTCTTATGAATCCTTCTTCTTCCTGAGGCCTATCTATTTATATATGTCGGTGATTCTGAAATCTGAATCTTCTCAGTGGAGGAGTGTCCCTGTAATTTTCTTTGTAGACCTTCCTATCCCCTTTGATTGTTTCTACATATCTTTTTGGATATGTTTCTTGTTCCATTGTTTTGGAGCTTAACCCATTTTCTGTATGATTGTATCCAAGTCTGGACTTGTCATGATGAGGTTTTTGACTACTGATAATGTCATTCAAAACTTTTGAGTTGTTCTGCATATTTTTCTTTTGAAAATCCTTTCTTAATGTGACAATTTCTTCTTCCAAATTTCCAATGATCCCGTCTCTTCCTTCTAGATGTTCTTTGAGTGCTTCTTCAATTATTTTATATTCTTCAATTTGAACCTTCAAATTTGTGATCATTTTTTCTGGTTCCTAAGTGTCTTCTTTCTTGTCTAGTTCCGCTTGTAGTTTCCTGTTTTTCTTCTTTTCTCTTCTGATAACTTCTATGGCACACAACAATTCTTCTCGGTAGTCAACTTCAACCTCTTCATATTCTTCTTTGGCCTATTCATATTCTTCTTCAGAGTCTTCTTTATCAGAGTCTTCTACTGCCATGAATATAACTCTTTCTATCTCACTATCACTGACTTCATCTTCATCTGATGATGAGATGTCTTCTTTGGTGCATAAGCTTTTCTTGAAAACTTTCTTTGTGGTTCTTTTGCCTTTATATGTTTGTTTTATATTTGAGTAACCTTCATAATTTCTCTTTTTCTTATGAGGAAATTTGTTAGAAAAATGACCAAAACCATCAAAATTAAAACAAATCAAAGGAAGCTTACCTCTATATCTGTTGTTGGTTCCCTTGTTCAATATTATGACAAAGTTGGTCGCTTCTTCATCAGCTTCCAAGACATCAATGTTGCTGCTATGTTGTTTTTCTTTTTTCTTTCCCTTTTGATTTGAACTTTTGGATGCTTTGAAGGCTACTTATTTTATATCTGGATTTTCTTGTTCAATTCTCATTTCATATGCTGTGAATATTCCATGTAGTTCATCCATGCTTATTGAGTTTATATTTTCTCTTTCTTCTAGTGCTGATATCTTAGGGTCAAATCTCATAGGAAGAGATCTTAGTACCTTTTGAACAATTAAATATTCTTTGATTTCTTCTCCCAATCCCAAGATTGAATTTACTGTTTCATCGACTCGTAAAAAGTAAGATGCAATATTCTCATCTTCCTTCATCTTTAGTTGTTTGAACTGACCTCTGTAAGTTTGAATCTTTGCTGCTTTGACTTTTGAATCTCCTTCATAAATATTTCAAAGTTTGTCGTAAATCTCTTTAGCGGATTTACAATGTGAAAATTTGGTGAATACCGATTCTCCAATACCATTCATAAGTGCATTTGTTGCTTTGGAATTATTCTGAACGAGTTTCATTGCTTTGTCATTTGTCGACGGAACTACTGGTGTTGTGTATCCATCTACAATTGATTTCCAAATTTCAAATACTTGTGTCTGTATATATGTCTTCATCCTTATGATCCAAAATGCATACTTTTGTCCATCAAACTATGGTATTCCATTTTTATACATGTTGTTACTCTCCATGATCTACCTTTCAATGGTTAAACTGATTTCTGAAGGAACCTTCTCTAATACCAATTGTTGGATTACTGAGAGGGGGGGTGAATCAATAATAGATAAATTTGATCATTTTTAACCATATAATGCAAGTGTTATATCAATGTAGCATTATCATCCAATATTTGCAGAGTAAATAAACAATGAGCAAATGAATAATCATACACATACATAGTACACCGGTGTTTTTACGTGGAAACCCAAAGCGGGAGAAAACCAAAAAATGTTTTTTCTTATATGCCTTGAAGAATTACATTCATTGGAAGCACTAACTTCCTTTGTTTTCCAACTACAACTGTAAGGAGGCTCCAACCCCCTAGTTTTTCAGGCTACAACTTGAGGGAAGCTCCAACTCCCTAATTCTCTGGCTACAACCAGAAGGAGGCTACAACCCCTTATGTTCTCTTAATACAATCAGAATGTGGCTACAACCAACTTTCCTTGCCCCATCCAAACACCCTGAAATATAAATAGAATGACGGAACCACTATCACACTATCACTGTGAGATATACTGCTGTAAACCTGTACCAATCAACCTGCACCAAAAAACCTGTACCAATAACCTGAACCATGCATCAACCATGCATCAACCTATACCTCAACATGTAATCAACCTGTACCATAAACAAGTGCATCAACCATGCACCAACCTNACTGATTTCTGAAGGAACCTTCTCTAATACCAATTGTTGGATTACTGAGAGGGGGGGTGAATCAATAATAGATAAATTTGATCATTTTTAACCATATAATGCAAGTGTTATATCAATGTAGCATTATCATCCAATATTTGCAGAGTAAATAAACAATGAGCAAATGAATAATCATACACATACATAGTACACCGGTGTTTTTACGTGGAAACCCAAAGCGGGAGAAAACCAAAAAATGTTTTTTCTTATATGCCTTGAAGAATTACATTCATTGGAAGCACTAACTTCCTTTGTTTTCCAACTACAACTGTAAGGAGGCTCCAACCCCCTAGTTTTTCAGGCTACAACTTGAGGGAAGCTCCAACTCCCTAATTCTCTGGCTACAACCAGAAGGAGGCTACAACCCCTTATGTTCTCTTAATACAATCAGAATGTGGCTACAACCAACTTTCCTTGCCCCATCCAAACACCCTGAAATATAAATAGAATGACGGAACCACTATCACACTATCACTGTGAGATATACTGCTGTAAACCTGTACCAATCAACCTGCACCAAAAAACCTGTACCAATAACCTGAACCATGCATCAACCATGCATCAACCTATACCTCAACATGTAATCAACCTGTACCATAAACAAGTGCATCAACCATGCACCAACCTGTACCTCAACCTGGAAACCTTCCCTAACTTTAACAACAAGAGACTAGCATTTTCATCAAACTTTACTTCAGTCTCACATGACTAGTTTTGGATTAGTCAACAACCCTAACTTGAAATAATCATAATTATGTACCTGTAATGAATAAAGATATGAAAATAGTACACACTGTTCTCCAGTGTGTTTATGTAATTCCTCCAGGTGTCACTACTTGGAACCTCTCAGAAAAGGATTTATAGCAAAAATGGCATACCTTGTTGAATTTTGGCTTATTCTAGAGAGTGAACTTGTAGAGCGTGCCCTGCATGAAATATTCATTGTATGGATCTAAATTTTTTACAAAGAATACTATAGACTGTACTCTAACCAACACATTTTGTCTTACTAAATTTAGATCTGTTATGAATAAGTTATGACGTTTTTACCCAAAACACATGTTTTAGACTATTTTCAGGACTAGCCACAAACCCTATTTTCCACGGAGTGTAAATCCAAAAATAAAACGACCCACAAGATGAAATTCGTACCACAACTACTTGGATATGTTTTCTCAATGGCCTCCCAATTTCACAGTCTGAATCATTATAGAAAATTATTTATTGTGAAAATGGTGAGATGACCTGTAAATAACATACCTTAGAAAGGATCATCAAAATAATTTATCCTCCCTTGAATTTCGACCTTCTTTACTTCACCTTCCCTCTGAAATTTGGCTTAGATATCCTTTGGTTAACTTAGTCACCTGTAGATATTCAATATTCTCAAGTGTGATTAAAATGAGAGAGCCTTGCCTCTTATTTATACTCTCCAAGTAGCTTCCTTAGAAGCATATTCTAGGCCACTTTGTCCACATAGCCACTTTGTCCACATAGTCACCTAT
>SNQJ01S0048727.1:43691-65362 GCA_010110895.2 Picea sitchensis
ATTATTTAAATAATCCTCTTAAATTTTGTCACTTCACTTTATTATTTAAATAATCCTCTTTGAATTTGTCACTTCACTTTATTATTTAAATAATTTCTTCTTTGCAAGCATTTTGACTTCTTTGACCTTTTGGGGTTTCAAGCCAAACATATGAGGGTCCTTCAACTTCGTAAGGCCATAAATCTCAAACCGTGAGGAGTTATGTGATGTTCCACATACCACCAGAAATGGCATGACATGTACTATCCATCTAGAATAGTCTTATCTGCAAATATATAAAAACTCATACCATTATACATCAAACAAACTTGGGTCCATTACCCAAATCTTTGTGCCATTGGAATTCACTACCAGACTTTCTTCAAGGGTTGAAATCAATGACAACCAACCCAATTAATCAACATCCTAAATAGTATCATTATGCCAAGTTTGATGCATTTGATGGAGGCCAAAGAAAGTACACTACACTACTTTCAGAGTATTGTCCACTTGATGCAAATGCTTGAAGAGGGGTATTGCCCAATTTCGGATGACAACGAGAATCACCAATCACATTTTGTTCATGATATAAGGTTGACTTTTTTAATTGAAACGATCTTAGTAACACCTTCATATTTTTAATGGTTTGGTGACATCAATATCCTCACTAGGCCTAGATGAAACATTTTTTCAATCCTATTATTGATTTTTATTGCAAGTGGATAACACATTAATTACATAGACAAGCAAGTGATTGGCTAAAAAAAACCAGTGAAATTACACTAACATAAAAAAACAATCTTCCAAGAAGCTTTTTTATTTTAGTTTGTAACATTAAACATTGATAAGCCATGCTATAGCTTCTTAAATGCATAAGAACAAGGAAAACAATCAAATTTCAAAAATATGGAATGATACAAGTTGCTATTCTTTTACAATCCATTCTTTGTTTCCAATTATTTGATAGTTCACAATTGGCTAAACACATGCTTCATAGGAGTAAAACAATAATATTGGCTTGTAATTCTACATTGATACAATATATTTATGCATCTTAAAGGATTTCATGTATGGCATAGGATTGGATCAACATCTCTTGTAGGATTAAAAGAGAATATGTCAAGTTATAAAAAGTTCCCTCTACTTTATGACTAGAGCGTCATGTGGATGTGCTACACACACCCACTAGACTTGGAAGCACAATCACATTGACACACCATAAAACAAGGTGATCAATGTTTATATAGGTGACTTGCAACTAGGGCCAAACCAAGCTACGATTTTTTTGAGAAGGACCAACCTAATATAAATATAAATTGAAATATCATGAAAATATTACTGTCGCTACTGCCCCTGAGCTATGAACCTAAAAATATTCTCTCAAGGCAGTAGAAAAAAATATTCTTCTCCCTAATTTATTCCTTGACCCCAACCACCACCTAAATAGGAAATAAAAACCTATTGGATCTGCTACATATTTTGAGTGCATTGGTAGCAACTACATCGACTCATCCACCATCTCAAAATACAGTCAAAACCCTCTGAATCTGGACTTCCACTACTATAATAGTGGACCTATAACACATAATGCACTACTCATTGTAATAGAATCAATCGAGAACCATTAATTTATATTAAGAAAGTAAAAATAAATAAAAATCATATAAAAACCCATTGCTACCAATGCTATAAAATAAGTATAAGTTGGTAACACAGAATAACAAAAACTAGTGTTATCATCATTTTAATACCAACCCAACTGTGAAAATTGATTTGAGTAGAATTTTTCAATAACCCAATAATTAAAATAGAGTTGGGCAACATTTTCTTTTATGATTTCTACACCTACCCAAAAATGGAAATGAACTTGGGTATGAGCCCGTAAATGAAAAAATGGACCTAGGTTTTTTTTTCCAGATCATTCCAGAAATGAAGTTGATTTGGGTATGATTTTTTGCACATAATAGTTGGGTAAGAGTAGAGACACTATACCATTTCACCTCAATACCTTAGGAAGGACGAAGATAGCATAATTGTAGGTGGGTTTGGCAGGAACCCAACTGTGTACAACTCCACAAAAATATATGAAGTGGGTTTGATATAATGATAATCTAGAGATATAACATCCCCAACCACCCAAGTTGGGCCATACTGCTCCATAAAACATTTTTACAAAGATCTGATATCAAACTATAACATCCCCAACATATTACCGAGCAATGATACTCTAAAATTTTACTGCGCAGTTTCTGATTTACACACAAGTCCAAACAGTATCACTTGAGGTACACACTCATCCCAATTGAGTCGCTCCACATGACTTATAACAACAAAATAAAAAAAATTATTTTAATACAACCGTAAGCAACAAAATTAAATCAAAAAATGATGCGCACCAACATACAGAACCCACAGTACAACTGTGGGCACAACCATCTGGGTGTCATGCACCACTTCTATTATTATTGTATGTAGGATCTAATTCCTTAACCACACACTGAAGTTCTATCCTTTTGAAGCACACAGGCTACAATCCCATGCACCCAACCACTCAATCCTCTTCTTGATGACTCATAACCAAAACAAAAATTTAAACTTAGCAGGAAAGGATACCATCCATTGACATACTCATGTACAACTACTATTAAAGGATGAAAGCACCATACTTACATGGGCATGCCACACAAAATAATAGTAAATACTTATATGTAACACATACAAGAATTTAACCCATATCAAATGTAGTCAAATATGCATACAATACTAAACAAGACAAGTACATAAGGAACACTTATTTTAAATGAAAGTCACCAACTATGGCGATGTTCCTCCCAACCATAGATGTTGTTGCTCATAAGCTTTCAACATGTCACCCCTGAGTTGGGGCTCAACTCCATCAGGAAAAAATGATTCTTAGCGACAAGCTATGGTTTGAAACTCAATAGAATTACTCAGTCCTAGGTGCCCATTGTTGCATCTAGTCCATAGTCTTCCATTCCCAACGCACCTATCACACCCAAAGAAGTGTGCCCCTTCTTTGCTCAACATTCCTTTGGCTACCCCACTTTCCTTGCTAGGGTTACCATCAATAGGCCAGATATGAAGTCTCTGAGCCCTGTGACTAATTCTCAACACACCAGGGAAAACATCTCATCAAAACACTCACCTGGAGAGTATGCCCACAGGTCTGACAACCACTCCACAACAACTAGTCTCTCCCCCAGAGAGACTGCTCATGGTATGGCAACCCGAATATTTGATATTATCTCTGATTATAGCCCACCACTCCTTACAATATTCTTTGTGTAGATAAGGTAATAATCATATTTTCCATACCGTTCAATCCCGTTCTGCTCACCAGAGCTTCCACAGGTAATAATGAAATAATAATAATAATAATTATTCCCAAAATACACTAAGGCCAACAATATATATTGCATGCCTTCCAATTGACACTTAACACTTCCAAAAGTAGATTTAAGCCAATTGGTGACCTGTTCCCTATCCTTGGGAACTTAGGATAAAATAATAATATATATGACATTACACTTTTTCCGGAATTATTATAAAATATTTCCTAAGACTTACAACTCACCCACTTTTTTCCCCTTTTCCGGTGGAGTAGGCCCCCCATCTCTTGTCGTCTGAGTGAGTCAGCGTGCAACAATGCCAAATTACATTAAAATCATTATTATAATTACATGGATAGGTGCAATGGCATATCTTCATCCAAGCTCACCATCCTCATAATCACACAGGCTCTCTGGCCTCCATACATATCCATTCATTCCTACACACTAACCCAAGTGCACACAACATAGTGCAATGTGCGCACTTACCTAGGTGCGCGCAACACACAAAATGTGTGCACCCTGTCTTTGTAACAATTCTCTGCGCACTTACTATGATGCACAAAACACCATAACCATGTGTCAATGACTCACCAGCCTATATATACATTACATTTACACTTGGTAGCAATTCAACTCACTAGCCTATATGTACAATTACAAAGGGTTCCAGATCAGGGACACTACAAGCGACATTGTAATAACTAGTGAATGCAACATAAACTCTAAATACAACCATTTTTTCCATTATAGAGAACAAATACAATTTGGTAGTATTTTCCAACTAGGGATAAAGGATTAATTCTCATTGAATCAATCTTTTCACATGAAATATAGACTGTGAAATCCTAGAATCTCATAATAAAAAACCCAACAAGGAAGAACTAAATAGAAGTCTAATTGCAAGTTGTATTGATGGAGGGAGTAGAGAAATACTAACAACTACAACTATATTAACATATCAATAACCACACAAGAATGAGTTATAGCTTAACCACTCAGATGATCAACCCTAAAATTATGCTTTCATTGATTCACTATTCCTATATATATATATATATATATATATACTCATATATATATATAGAGAGAGAACTATCTAGAACTAGGTTTACTAAGGTAAATCTTGACAACTCAACTCTTCTAGAGATTTCTAAAACTAAGACATTAATTAACATGAGTAATTACCATATTCCAACACCCCCCCTTAATTTAGATGCAAACAATTCTAACACTAACCATTACACCCTTAATTGCGAATGCAAACAATTCTAACACTAACCATTACAACTTTGATAATGGACAATGCTTCTATAGGCTTACAAAATTTAGAACATGATGGTCTATTGGTCTAAGTATTAGCTAGGCTTACAACACTTGATATCAACTCAAAAAATTGTTTTACCTCCTTTACTTCATGATGGTGTAACTTATCCTTAGCTATATGCTCTACAAGTTTTTTCTTCCTTTTGCTCCAAAATTTGTATTCCACATACTTTATCTTCTTCTTCGGTTTCATCTTTACTCTAGTCTTCTTCTCAAATATTTCCTCATCTTCTTTGTCTTTTTCATCTGGTTCTTCTTCTACATCTTCTTGTACTTCAACTTCTACTGATTGCACATTTCTATCAACCTTTGTAAAATAAAAAAAAATCTTCATTTTCTTTTTTCACCTCTTCCACTGCCACAATAGCTTCAACAAATACGATGATTCCCTTATTTTTTTTTGTTCCTTCTTCTGCTACAATTATGGTAGGTTTTATATACCCACTTTCATCTTCATCATACTTTGGATTTGCAAGCCACTCCTAAAGAAATGTAAATTCATCATCATAATCAAATTCAACATTCACTGTAGCCTCATTCATGTCTTCAACAAATTCTATTTCTATATTCTCCTTAGATTTTGTTACTACTGTGAAGAAAATTTCATTTTCATATTCAACTTCAATTTCATCATCCACATGTGTATCTACACAACGAGCTTCACTTTATTTACCATTCTCATAATTTTCTTCTCGTACATAGTCACCTTTTTCTTCCACAATTTCTTCAACAAACGTCTCTACAGTGTTTAGGACAACTACAATCTCTATGTCTTGTTTATCTTCTTCTTCTTCAACAGGATCTTCCATAAATTCTTCAATTATTTCTGCAATTTATAATTCTTTTATTTCTTTTGTTACTGATTTGTAAAATTTCATGGATATTCCACTAGAAAGTTCATCACAACAAATCTGATAAATAAAATTGAAATCTACAATATGAAGGTTAAATTCATTAGATTTCAGAATCTTTAGTTATTGATTTTCTACTTATGCTTGAAATAGATAAAATGCATAGAATAGAGAACACATAAATTAAATCACACACCATCCACAAAATAACACAAATATTTTCTCTAGGAAACCCTTACGAGAGAAAACCCAGATAGAAGGTGATGTGACTTTGCTCTCTTTTCTGTGGTATGGAAATAATGCAAGTACAAAGGAGAAGGCACTTTCTATGGAGTTATCTGAGATCTATGGCCTATTAGGATGCTACAGAAAATTAACCCCCTTTTTTATGCTCTTTAATTTCACACTCCTAGCTATTCTTCTCTAATATGGAACAAAATACACTAACATAGAATGGAACCCCTTCTCCTCCTAGCAACCTAGTATTTAACATATCCTGATAGCCATCTAGGGTTAGGGTTTTGACTTCCTCAACCTTCAATTGTGATAATGCTTTGGACCTTCTATATTCTTCATGAAAGTACTCATGTGGCTAGCCCCATATGAATGAGTAATGGGGTTTGACATGTCATCCTCTTGTACCATGGTAGTCAACACAATATGTCAACTTGCAAGAGGCATAAATTTTGCATACGAGTTCTGATTGACACATGGTCTGCACCATTGGAAAGGTATTGAAGTGTAAAACACATTCAAGGGTGTGGGAATAATATCTAGACACCCAAACCCCCCAAAAATGTCATTTAATTCCTCAAAATGGATCAAGAAGGTTCCGAGCCCCAATTTTCCAAGCTGGGGCCTACCACCAAAATGAATCTGAAGTTGATTCCTCCAATTTTTTCCACTCTAAAAGCATCAAGACAAATGAAAAACAATATAATGATCCAATCAAGATCAATTACAACAATCACTTCATCAACAACTACAACACTTTGTAACTCTACTTCATGTTGATTGATGTTTCTTCCCTTTTCACTATATTCCATCTCCAAAATATCCCAAGCTGCCTTGGACCTAGTTGTTGCTGCAATTTTGGGAAGAATGCTCTCGTCCAAGCCTTGCTGAATGAGAAACAATGCTATTACATCCTCCTTATTTTATATGAGTTGATGCTTGTGATATTGAATCATGATCTCATAGGCTTCCTGATTTGAGGGTTCTTCAAACCCTTTCAACACAATATCCAATAACTCTTCTGCACGTAGTTTGGTTCTCATCTTAATGGCCCAAAAATCATATTTTTTACCACAAAAAATAGGAGGTGGTGGAAGATAAGAACTGTTGAACAAATCCTTTTTTATTTTGAATTTTAACAAGATAAAACCCTTTTCCTTTAGTTGAAAACTAAATGAAATTGCTTGAAAATTTTACAACCATTACCCGTCTTTTTGAATTCGAATCTATCTCTATTTCTTGTCGAATGACACTAAAACCTAAAGTCCTCAATAACTAAGATATGTTTTCCAGAATTTTCTCTAGTAAAACCCTATCTTACACAAGACAACCTTTTAGACCTCTTTATCAACAAAAAAATTTGAAATTTTTTAAGCCACTTGCTTGCATCTTTATCAACAAAAAAAATTGAAATTTTTTAAGCCACTTGCTTGCATCTTTATCAACAAAAAAAATTGAATTTTTTTAAGCCACTTGCTTGCAAAAGAATCTGCTTACCTCCTTGACAACCATTTTTTTTAACTGTTGTGATCCCTCACTAGATGAGGGTTTATTTTTATGTTTTCTCAATACCATACATTCCACATGCCAATTATTCACATTCTCACTTCTCTTCGTGTTTTTTCCCTCATTATTTACATATATTCTCCACCTCTTCCAAGCCTGCAAATCGATCAACTCCAACTTCAAGTGCTCTAATGATTGAGACAAGCCATGAGATTGTAGAGTATATTAATATGTAAATTCGTGATATTATGGGTGGAAGTATGGGCGAGAAAATTCAAAGACCACGTTCCAAGACCATGCTCAAATGACTCTCCCTATTCCAGTAAACGATGGCTAGGGTAAATAATACGACTGTTGGTGGCTCTCCCTACTTGATTTCTTGCTGCTCAATCATAGGAACAATAAATAGGCTCCAACTTGGTGCTCTGATATTGATTTGATGGAGAGAGCATAGAAATACTAACAACAACAATTGTCTTAACAGATGAATAACCACACAAGAATGAGCTACAACTCAACCAATCAATTGATCAAGCTTGAAAATATGCTTTCATTGATTCACACACACACACACACACAAATTTATTCTAGAGAACCCTAGGATAACTCTCAAGAAGGATCTAGAGAGGAACTATCTAGAACTAGGTTTACTAAGGTCAATGTTGACAACTCATCTCTTCTATATATTTCTACAACGAAAACATTAATTACCAAGAGTAATTACCATATTTCAACATGTCTAAGTGTCCTTGGTTACTAGACTAAGAAAATTGTTTTTTTTTTAACAATTCTCATTATCATACATGAATGTCTATGGAAAACCATCCATAAGAGAAGAAAACACAGTAAGGGGATATTTTATTGAATACACTAGAGAAATTTGGAAAACCCAATCATAAATAGGGAATATAACACTATGTGGTTCTTGTCTTCCTCAATTAAATCTCGTAAATTCTTCGTCAACTTTTATGCATTGGAATCATTGGTAATATATGTTTCCTCAGGTGCTACACTCCATCCCACTACTATTTCCCTATATCCCCAAGGCCACAGAAAGGATCATATTAGATGGGTGATTCATCCAAAACACTACACACTTGTTAAAATAATGAACTTCAAGGCATATGAAATCAACGTTGGATAGACCTCCAATGGTCATCCCATGCTCATGAACAATCCATAGGTTAAAAACATGCCATCCATGAAAATAATATCTACAATGATAAGTGTCTTATGACATAAAAATACACATATAAATAACATAAATGGTCGTTCCTGTATACATTCTCTATTGGGAAACGAGGTTAAAATACAAACAAGTGTTTTGTCGAACATGCATCTTCATTGGGTTGATCTCAGGGGAAGGAGATCTTAAGAAGACTTCAAGTCACTAGAAAGGGATTGAAAAATTAGGTGTTGTAACAAACATGCATCTTCACTGGGTTTATATCAGGGAAGGAGCTCTTGAGAAGACCTCAAGGCACTAGAAATGGATTGCAAGATTGAAATCCCTTTCTAGTGCCCTGAAGTTCAATCAAGAGCTCCTTCCCTCAAGATCAACCTTACTTAATTGGGCATGAGGTTAAAATGCAACCAGGTGTTGTGACAAACATACATCATCACTGGGTTGATCTTGAGGGAACAAGCTCTTGGGTAGACTTCAAGGCACTAGAAAGGGATTATGAGTGGAAGTACAATTAAGGGATGAAATGACCTTTTTGTTGTTGTAGTATCAAGGTAATTTTTTTTTGTTGGTTAACTGTAACTATGTTGATTTCGAATGTTAGTTACTTGTAATGCACCCAACCCCAAGCTAGGTCACGTCACTGCTAAGATGACCAAATAAATTTTTTTGATACCAAATCTAGATGAGGAAATAATCCACAATGTGACATTTTAAACTCATGTAACTGTCCATACTAATTAAAAACATAAATGCAACTACTTTAACTATGCACAAAAACAACTAGGAACATAAAAAAACACTCAAACAACTAAATGGTTGACTACAACTATGTTGATTTCAAATGTTAGTTACTGTAATGCACCCAACCCCAAGCTAGGTCATGTCACTGCTAACATGATCAAATATAATTTTCTGATACCAAATCTAGATGCAAAAATAATACAAAGCATGACATTCAAAATCATGCAACTGTCCATACTAATTAAAAACATAAATGCAACTACTTTAACTGTGCACAACAACAACTAAGAACATACAAAAACACTCAAACAAATAAATGGAAATTTATATGCATCATTCTACTCACAAAAAATAACATTATAACCAAAATAACTTAGAGTAAACACACAATGACTATATCAACATTTAACATAAATAAACAAAACAAATAAGAACACTTATCTTATGAAATACGCAACCCACTATAGAGGATAGACATTCCTCCCAACCGTAGAATTTCTGTTCCATTTCTCAACAACAAGTCACCCCCAAGTTGGGGCTATGAATCCACAAGAGACGGTGGTTCCTAAGGCTGAATAATGTCCCCTTCTCAACAGTCAAAATTCCCAAAGTTGATTCCATTCCACTAGATCTCTTCCCTACAGCCTACAAAACCTAGGGATGGGATCCCCCTTCACTTCTCACAATCCCTTAGGCCTTCCCACTCCCCTCTATGGCTTCTAGCATAGGTTGGACATGAAATATCTCTGCTAGGACCTCATGAATGCTACAACTGCAACATAAATTCCCACAGTGGAAAAACACTTGCTTCTTTTGACAATTTTTTAACATAATGTTTCTCACATTCCCACATCCTCTCTTCCCATGAAATTTCAACTCCAAAGAGATACCATACATGCCCACTATAACTTCCTTCAAGCTTTAGCACTCCCCATTATTTTTTCATCCAAAAATCTCCATGTAAAAACTGCTCTACATGCAAAAATGTGAATGTCTAATTCTACCCCTCTACCCATACAAATTTCCTCTATTTCTCTTGATTTATTGATTTACACTCTTCCCCAAGCTGATTGTACTCATCCCCCATGCTCTCAATAACTATGGGATGTGTTTTCTCACACCCACCCTCTTACATGAATTCAATGATTGGGCTCTAGAACACTCAACAGATAATACAAGGTTCAAAGTAAGGATAATTTAATAATAAATGGTTTGGGTTTAATAGACATGGGTAAGCTCTCCCCCTTGGACCCCTTCCCTCTCTTATGGAAACTAAGCCCCCAAATCTCCCTCAGTGTCCATCTGTAGTTGAAGATACATTTTATTTATTATATTCAATATACATCATTTACATATTAGATTTCTTTGGTCCTTGTCCATACATCACATTTACAATATACTTCACTAGTTGGGGTTTGAAAACGAGGATGTTATAATTACGAGTGACTAAGATAGCCTGACTGGAGCTACAATTTGCTTGGAAATGTGTTAAGGCCCTTAGGACCCTATGTGAAGGCCCTAATAAACATTCATTATTATTTATTTGTTACATTAGTAGGTTGACTAGAACCTTTCATTATAATTGTACCCTTTGTCTTATATATATATATATATACCAATGAGACCTAGTCTTAGGATCATCATATTTTTGTCTTGTGAATTGGATATATCGTAAATGGAGGTTTCCCCCTTCAAGTGGGATATATTCATTGACTTTATATAATTTTAAAGGTACTTGGTTCATAACATTTGGTATCAAGAACATCGATCCTAGGGTTTTTCTACTTCAAGTGAGTCACCTTGGCATTTTCGCTATAACTTTTTTTTTGTGTGACGCTTCAAACAACGAAATTTTTAGGTTACTTATGAGACATATCCCAATGCATTTGATAAAAATTTAAATTTCTTTTTCATTATACTTTCAAAGATATAGCCTATGGAAGATACAATTTTTGATTAATCTTGAAATCGGTTTTAAATGAGTCATCTTGGAATTGTCATTATAACTTTTTTTCCAGGAAGTTTCAGATAATGAATTTTCTTGAAGACTGAGGAGAAATTTAGAGTACATGTGGTCAAAATTTCAGGTTCTATTTCACTACATTTTGAAAGATATAGTGCATGGAAGACAATGTTTGTGACTAATATTGAAATCAATTATCTTGGCATTTTCTCTGTAATTTTTTTTAGTGAAATTTCAAACTTTGAAATTTTATGAATCCCGAGTTGAAATAGTGAAGTAAATGTGGAAAATTTTTCATATTTCGAATCATTATATTTATGATATATTTCTTGTGGAAGTTAGGGTTTTTGCACAAGTTATTTTATGGTGATTTTAAGAGCTTTTTCGTGGTTAGCAAGATCATTTTTAATTTTTTTTAGAGACATGTTCTTGTGTCTTTAAATAACATAGGATATGTCATTAGGTGGGTACAATAATTTTTTTGGAATAATACACGTAGTTAGAAACCTCTGTAACCCTTGTTGGTATCCCTTTGAGCAATACCACATTAGACAATACGTGTAGACAAAATATCACTTCTACGTACCTATGGGTATATAGGAAGTCCCATAGGTATACTTGAAATCAACCTTAGATAAGCTATTCGTCCTTCTTTTTTCTATAGTACACTAGGAACAACACTCAGGGAGACCTCTCTCTACTACTCGGGTAGTTCGACTAAGGGAATGGTTGAGCCTCATTAGTTAGTTCCATGAGATATTGGGTTGAGTACTATTGTTGGAACGCACACATATATTAGAGAGATATAGTAACTAGCACTCCCTTGTTCTTAGGACCCAATAAATTTTTTCCATGGCTCTAAAGAAATATCCAAAATTTACTTCACCAATTGAACCTCCGGAAAGCTCCTCCACGACTCATGAAGAAAATGAGGAGATACAAAATAAACTGTCCAAATTAGAAAGTCAAATCAATCAATTGAAGGATAGGTCAGTGAAACAGGTTGATTTGATGAATACTCACATAGAAATGGAAAGGAAGATGGATGAAAATAAGGAACATAAAAAAAGAACGATGGAACAATTGGAACAAAAAATGCATGGAAAATGGAACAAATGGAAAAAATTATTTTAGAATCCTTAATGGGAGGTTCCCTAAAATTGATCAGGTGTCTAAAAGGAATCATGAAAATAAAGGTAGTATTCAGGTTGAACATCTTTCCAATAATAATAAAATTTCAAGGGGATTTAACTCCAATAATGGAGTTACTTATGGATAGTCTCCAAAAGGAGTGAACCTTCCCAAGGTTGAATTAAGGAAGTTTGATGGAACATAGGTCTTTACCTGGGTGAATCAAATAGAACAATATTTTGATATGCATAATATTATGAATGACAAGCAAAGGATTCACATAGTAGCTTTGAACTTTGAGATAAAACCATATCAATGGTATGAATGGGTAGTTAAAAGGAAGCCCCATTCTTATCATTATACTTAGGGTTTATTTACAAGAGACTTAGAAGCAAAATATGGGAAAGTTTGGAAACAAGACTACTTAATTCAATTGACAAGAATCAAACACTTAGGTTACATTGAAGATTATAATTCATAATTTCAAGTATTGGCCACAATGATGAATAACATAAGTGATGAACATTTGTTGGAAGCTTACATGGGTGGATTGAAAGAAACCATTAAACATGAGCTTTTCTTAAAACATCCTGAAAATATTATGGAAGCTATGCAATTTACTCATCATATTAAAGCCAAGAATAAGGCTACACGCAAGTATACCATTGGAGCATATGCAATAAGTAGAGATAGTTTTGGGGTTCATAAGACAACCTTACCTCGACCTACTCAAAGATCACAGAAGGAAATGGAGGAAAGAAGATCAAAAGGACTATGCCTTGGTTGTACAACAAATAGTCAAAAGGGAACAAATGTCAAGAAACAAATTGTTCACCTTGGAAAATAATGATGAAGAGGAGGTGGAGGCATCTACACAAAGAAATTAGGAAGAACTTGTCAACTTAAAAGAGTAAGAAATTGAGGTCAAAATTGTGCACAACAATGATTTAGACAGGTGCGAAATATATGTTCATGCATTGGCTGTGTTATCAACACCTCAAACCTTGAAGGTTGTAGTTTAAATTAAGAAGAAAAAATTTATAGTTCTCATTGACTCAGATAGTACTCATAACTTCATTGATACAATATTAGAAGAACACCTCAATTGTTTTGTATATCTAGTGACAAATTTTCAAGTTTTGGTTGCTAATGGAGGGAGTATTGATTGTGTGGGAAAATGACACAACATTAAACTAAGTATGGAAGAATATAATTTGGAAAACCCAATGTATTCCATTCCCATTGAAGGTGTAGATGTTGTTCTAGGGATTCAATGGTTGAGAGCATTAGTTACAATTTCTACAAACTATAACGAATTATTCATGAGATTTGAATAAGAAGGAATTGAAGATGGAATCAAAAGGTTAAAATATGGACCTTCTCAAGTCATCAACTCTCATAAAATGGAAAAGCTCCTAAAAAAGGGTAGAAAGAGAGTTGTGGTTGACCTTTATTCTATGGAAGTTAAGTAGGAAGATGAAAATATTCTAGAGGAATTAAAATGCACATTGAAAAAGCACTATAAGGTCTTCCAAGAATTTCCTAAAGGTCTACCTCCATCTAGAGATCATGAACATCAAATAAAACTAATACCGAGAAGTACTCCTCCTAATAAAAGTCTTTATAGATATTCTCATAAGTAAAAAAATGGGATATTGAGAAAACAATACAAGAAGTGATGGATTCAAGCATTATTCAACCAACTAGGAGTTTATTTTCAGCTCTAGTAGTGATGGTGAGAAGAAATGATAATTCTTGGAGGATGTGTCCTGATTGTAGAGATCTAAAAAAAACACCAAAAAGGATAAATTCCCTATTCCAAATATTGATGAGCTATTAGATGAGCTTCATGGAGTGGCTTATTTTACAAAGCTAGATCTTAAATTAGGATAAAACCAGATTGGATTAAGAAAATATGACATTCCCAAAACAACTTTTAGAGCTCATGATGGGCACTATGAGTTCTTGGTCATGCCTTTTGGGTTGACTAATGCTCCTTTAACTTTTCAAAGTATTATGAACAAAATTTTTCAACCCCATCTTAGAAAGTTTGTGTTGGTTTTCTTCGATGATATACTTATCTATATAAAATCATAAGAAGGCCACATTAGATATGTGGATCAAGTCCTACAAATTCTTGAGAACAATCAATTGTATTTAAAAAGATCCAAATTTTCTTTTGGGAAAAACAAGTAGAATATTTGGGTCATATTGTTTCAAGGAAAGGGGTTAAGGTGGACCCTCAAAAGATCCAAGCTATTACAAAATGAACTACTCCTAAGAACATCGAGAGTCTTAGAGGATTTTTGGGTCTTACAAGATATTATTGTTGGAGATATTACACACTCACCTAGGTAATTATTTCCCTAAAGTTGATATTCCAATATTGAGAATGTTTTCTTAGATGAGAATATTCTCTTTATAGAATATTTCCCTACAAAATAGGGTCCTTCTCTTCATTTTAGAGTTAGTTAGACTAGTGGAAGTCACTCATGTATGGAAACCTCAGTTTTATCGCCAAAAATTGCATGTGTTTCTCTCACTTCCACACGTGTGACTTTGTTAACTCATGATTGGATGGATCAATTAACTAGGACTAGGTGGTAGTTCACTCCAATGTCTGTCAGTGAGTGTCTAGATCTCTCTAGATCACTACTATGACACATTAGTTACTCATGTAGCTTGTATCTATTGTAAATTATTCACTCTTTGAGTGTGGAATACATATAATAGAAATTATTTTCATTATTTTCTCAATTTTTGTCTTCTTTTCACACCATTTGAAAGTTGTGTATGTTTGATTGTTAGCTAGATATTTTGTGCAGGTATCTCATAAACTCTATATGGTACATATTCCATGGGATGCTAGCAAGGATCATCACCAACACTCTTTTGTAGGTACTGAAGATAGAAAAAATCAACAGGAAAGATGGAATATGTGTTTTAGTCGCCGATAATACTTCTCACACCTCATAACTATTTGGAGTGGAAGCCAAAGATTATACTTCTTCTCATAAGTAGAGGCTTATACCAAATAACCATGGAAATGGAAGTAGAGTCTGATTCCATTGATGATAAAAAATAATTTCTCAATAGACAAGATATGGCCATAAGATGTATCTGCGTGTCTATTTCTCCTGAAATTCTCCACCAAGTATACAATGAATCACGAGACTCCACTCCAAATGAATTATGGACCATATTGTAGGTTCTGTTTGGGAATAAGGAATATTTCATGCAAAAGGTTGACAAGATAGAGCCAGTAGAAAATCCACTGGAAGAACAATCCTCTTAGTTTGAAGAGGCTTCTACACAGGTATCTGTACAATTTTTTGTTCCATTCATTGAAGATGATGTCTACTCCATTTCATATTTGTTTTCTGAATCGCATAAAAAATATATCATCCATGTATATTAGGATCCATATGCAGACGGTTTTTCATGTGCCATTCATGCATCCCAAGAGCCACAGGCAGAGACTCCCATGCATGCATCTCAGGAGCCAAAAAGGGGGACGCACACATCATACTCAATTATGATATTTTCATATCATAATTTGTAGAATAAAATTGGATATTTGAATTGATCTCGGAAAAATACCCGATTTCAAAAAACAAATCATCCAAAATGGAGTCCGGGAAGTGAAGTTATGAGTATTTTAAAATCAACAAATTTTCAACATTTTTCCAAAAATGACCATACGATTTACAAAGTTTCATTCAAACTTCATTTGGATCTTCTTATTTACAATAAGAGAAATTGGATATGTGCGGAAATCTCACTGGTGCATCTACATCATCAAATCTATACAGACATCTACAACTTCAACAAAATCTTCACTGAGCTTAAACTTGCACATTTGCAAGGTCTCCTTGGAGTGAAGGACACAATTTCTTAACAATTGCCTTTTTTTAATCTTTTGATGCATTATACTTTGAGGGAGGATTTTTACCATGAGTTTTTTCCTCTTTCCTCACCTTTTCAATGTTTCATTCTTATATGCATTGTATAATGGGTACCTAACACGACCTTGGTTACCAGGACCCATTCATCATTTACACCCTAGTAGTGTTCAGAGGGGGTGTTGGAGATATTACACATTCACCTAGGTAATTATTTTCCTAAAGTTGATATTCCAAAATTGAGAATGCTTCCTTAGATGAGAATACTCTATCTATAGAATATTCCCCTAAAAAATAGGGCACTTCTTTTCAGTTCAGAGTCAGTTACACTTAGTTAGACTAGTGGAAATCAACCATGCATAGCAACCTTAGTTTTATCACCAACATTTACATGTGTTTTTCTCACTTCCAAATGTATGACTCAGTGAACTGATGATTGTATGGATCAATTAACTAGGACTAGGTGTCAGTTCACTCCAATGTCTATCAGTGAGTGTCTAGATCTCTCTAGATCACTACTATGGCGCATTAGTTACTCATGTAGCCCATATCTATTGTAAATTATTCACTCTTTGATTGTGTAATATGGATAATAGAAATTCTTTTCATTCTTTTCACCGTTTTTTGTCTTCTCTTCACACCATTGACAAGTTGTGTATGTTTGATTGTTCGCTAGATCTTTTGCGCAAGTATCTCAGAAACTCCACTCTTATAAAAAAATTGTTAAGAATTATGTACACATTACAGGCCCACTCACATCTCTGTTGAAGAAATATTCATTTGTAGGGAATGTTAAGGCTACTTTTTCATTCTCTCTCTTAAAGGATGCCATGTCTTCTACACTAGTATTGGCAACACCTAATTTTGGTAAAACATTCATAGTAGAATGTGATGCATTAGGATTAATAATGGGAGTAGTATTGACACAAGAAGGGAGACCATTGCCATTTGAAAGCAAACAATTCAAGGGAAAATATTTGGTGAAATCTACATATGAAAAACAAATTGAAGGAATTTTACATGGAATAAAAAAATGGTGACAATATCTCATTGGGATACACTTTAAAGTAAAGACATACCATGATAGCCTAAAGTACTTTTTGGAGCATTGAAATAATGTCATCAGAAGAACAACAAAAATAGGTAGAAAAAAAAAAGGGTTTGATTTTGAAATAATATACCAAAAGGGGAAGAAAAATGTAGTAGTAGATGCTTTTTCAAGAATAAAAGAAGCCTCAAGATTATATTATATTACATCTTCTATTCCTGTGTGGCTGGAAGAAGCTCTCCATGAATGGAAGAATGATAAAACTACTAGTAAAAAAATGCAATGTATAAAGGAAGGGATGAACTCTATGGAACATTGGGAGTGGAAGGGAGATATACTTTGGTACAATGGTAGAATATTTATATGCCTTCAATCAAAGTTCAAGCAACAAATATTAAGGGAGTCTCGTGACTCTTCGATGGAAGGACATGCAAGGTTCCTTAAAACATATCAAAGGATAAACAAATATTTCTTTTGGGAAGGAATGAAGAAAGATATTAAAAAATTTGTAAGAGAATGTACGGTTTTCCAAAGAAATAAAGGAGAGATAGTAAAATCTCCAGGGTCACTTCAACCATTACAATACCTAATCAAATATGGGAAAATATATCAATGGAATTCATTACATGGTTACCAAAATCTGAAGGTAAGGATTCCATTTTTGTGGTCGTTCAATAGACTCACAAAATATGCCCATTTTTTAGGAATTCAAAGTACATATAAAACAAGCCAAGTGGCATAAATGTTCATGAAGGAAATTCATAGACTTCATGGTCTTCCTAAAGTAATAGTAAGTGACAAAGATCCAAAATTCACAAGAAATTTTTAGAAAGAATTATGGAAGATGAGTGGAATAACACTAGCTATGAGTTCAACATATCATCCACAACAAGATGGTTAAACATAAATAGTTAACAAATGTTTAGAGGCTTATCTATAATGTTATTCTTTAGAAAAAAAATCTCAATGGATGAAGTGACTTCCTCTGGTAGAATGGTGGTATAATATTACTTATCACACATCTACTACAATGCTCCCATTTGAGGCCCTTTATGGATATCCAACTCCTAGTATCTTATTTTTTTGCAAGATAAGTCCAAAGTACATGCAACAGAGTCACATATGGAGAATACCAAACAAACTTTGACAATTATTAAGGAAAAACTTCAAATGGCGCAAAACAAGATGAAACAATAAGCATATCAACATCGAAATGAAAGACAATTTGAGGAGGGTGATTGGGTATTTTTGATATTTCAACCTTATAAGCAATCCACACTCAAGAAAAAGAAGAATAAGAAATTAACTCCAAATTTTTGTGGACCCTACAAGATTATTCGCATGATTCGACAATTAGCGTATGAGTTAGATTTTCCATCTTCTTGCATTCATAAGGTTTTTCATGTATCTTTCCTAAAAATGGTTTTAGGACAAACTATGCTATTGTAAACAGAACTTCTAGAATTAGATGAAGAAGGGAAGTTGATTCTTGAACTAGAAAAAGTTATAGATCGATGTTCTCTATCTCTTCAGAATATAACCATTATGGAGTACCTAATAAAGTGGAAGAATATGCCTCTGGAAGAAGAAACATGGAAAAATGAGCAGTTCATAAAGAAACACCTTCAATTGCAATTGAGGGATTTTTTTTTTTTAAGACTATGTTAAGGCCCTAATAAGCATTCATTATTATTTTATTTGTTATATTAGTAGGTTGGATATAACCTTTCATTGTACCCTTTCATTATAATTGTGCCCTTTGTCTGCTATACACACACACACACATGCACACCAAGGAGACCTAATCTTAGGATCATCATACTTTTATGTTATGAATTGGATATATTGTAAAAGGAGGTTTCCCCCTTGAAGTGGAGTGTATTCATTAATTTTCTATCATTTTCAAGACGCTTAATTCATAACAAAATGTCTCATCACAATCATTATTCATAATGAGCAAAATTTATACAATTTATTAATAACATATTAGAAATAAAAAATAATTATAATTATATTATAATTAAATAATGTTATTATCATATTTTCATAATATAATAATTATATTAATCATGATTATCATCAATTGAAACCAACTTGTAATTTGCTAAAAAGAAACCCTAGCATGAAAGACTTGATGACATATGACAAATTCATGAATTATGTTTCAATGTATTATGACATTTGAATGACCACACGAGTGTTGTCATAGTGCATTTATTATTTATTATATCTATTTTTATATTATTAAGGTAACGTGGCAAAGTCTTCCTTCATAACGATGGTTAAATACCACTTTATATATATGTGTGTGTGGTTGTTTAGCTTATAGATTGGATGAGGACTTGTTATCTTGATTTCCATAATCTATAGTGAGATTCACATAAATATACATTTAATTTTTTTTATTAAGTAATAAATGCAATTTATAAAAAAATTCACATAAGAAAAAATAAATACAATTTATAAAAGAAACAAATCCCTATAACTTACAGATTTATAAAGGAAACAAATCCATAGAACTTACCGAAAAGATATGGAGTTGGAACCTATTAATTTAACCAAGGACAAAAACAAAAACAATGGACAAAAAGAATTGATTTTGTTAGAAAATATACGGATTTGATACCTAATTTGACAAAAGACAAAAGAAATAGATGTTATTAAAGTTATGGAAATATATTTTTCTAAAAGGTTGGTACGTTGCGATGTTAAATACCACAAACAAAGGACTTGTTAAACAAGTGTAAACAAACCTTGACCTATGAAACAATTGTAAACCAACCTTTTTTCCAAAATTAACATTGAATGCGGTTTATGCTTCCATCATAATTAATTTTATTGCGACAAACCTTTTTCCCACAATTAACATTGAATGTTGTTTATGTTTCCATCTTAATTAATTTTATTGCAAAAGTGGCTCACATACTTGGGAGATAATGAAAAGTCCAAGTTTTAGACCTTTTCGTCAAACGAACCTCTTTTCTAAAATTGGGAGATGAATGAAGAGTCCAAATTTCAAGACTTTTACGATAAGATTGATAGTTGATTGATTGTTTTATTAATAAAAAATAATATTAACTTTTTAATTAAAATTTTAAATCAATATGTTTAATGATATGAGATTAAAAAATAAATGTTGTTATTTCATTTGAGTTTTTTCAAATTGATGTTTTTAAGGTTTAATATTTTATATTTTTAGGATTTCAATTTGATTTTTTTTTTCTATAATGTTTTATTTTTTATATTTGGATTTTCAATTTGATATTTTTTTCAAATTAATGTTTTTAAAGATTAAATATTTTTCAATTTTTAGGAGTTAAATATTATAATGCTTTCATTTTTATTTGGATAAATGAAGTTTTTTTAAATTATTTTTTTAGTAATTAAATTTCTACTTAGATAAATAGATAAATGATGTTTTTTCAAATTAATGTTTTTTAAAGGTTAAATATTTTTAAGTTTTTACAACTAAATATTTTTATGGAAGATTAACTAAGCAATTTTTTTCACAATGCTTTGTTTTTTTAAGTAGATAAATAGCAATGACTAGATGGAAGGAGCAACGTGAAAGGCTTTAGTGGATCTAGAGAAAGCTTTGATAATCTCATTGGTCTTTTTAAATAACTTAGTGTTTGAAATATGTATAAGGCAAATGTATAAATGTTATATATATAACCACTTCAAAAATTAAATGTCATATTAATTGTATTAATGATGATTGTAATAATAACTAGAAACACACGTTGATAAATAAATTACTATGTTATAATGATTGTAATATATCGATAAATCTTCAAAGTTGATTTTTTAATTTAAAATAATATTTAATTTAAGGTAAAGATTAGATTAAAAGTTGCTTTGGAATTAATTTTCTTGTTAATATAAGTGGAAATATAAAATTTAATATATTACTTAGATTAAATTAAAATTTTCTTTGTAATTAATTCTCTTGTTAATATAAGTGAAAATACAAAATTATAAAATTTAATATATGGGCACTCACACTAAGTTAATGGACAAAAAAATGGCAATTAAGTGCGAATGAATGCACACATGTAGGAACACATGCACATTCTTAATACTCACCGAATTGCCACATACACTTGCCAACTTAGATTATTTATGAACATGGGTTTATGAACATGGGTGTGTTCCTGAGAAACTCGTGTTTAGGAACACATGTGTATTCTTAAAAAAAAATTGAAATAAAAAGAACACGCACTTTTAAAAAAAATGAGCACTGTCTTTAAGAATGCACACATGTTCCTAAAACACACACGCCTTATTAGGAACAAGAAAACACACATACCAATTAACACAAAATATCTCTCTTTATCCCTCTCTCCCTTCCCCCCTCTCTCTCCCTTGCCCCCTCTCCTTCACTCCCTCTCTCTCTCCCACCACTCTCTCCCTCTCTCTGGGACCTCTCTAATAGTATCCCTCTTCCCCTCTCT
>SNQJ01S0048728.1:10493-22215 GCA_010110895.2 Picea sitchensis
TCTTTGCATTAATAAACTGCTCCAAGTGGCCGCGTTGGCTGGGGCCGTGGATGTTTGCCCGTAGGGGTTTTACCACGTGAAAACATCGGTGTGTTGATCTTTGATCTGGTTATGTGAGTGGTTACTGAAGGTGTTCGTCCTCTGTTGGAATACCTGTGTTGTCGAACAATCTCTATCTGGGATCCTATTGGAGATTTGGAGGGAATCTCGAAAATATCTCAAAGAGGCCCAACGCTCATGTTTTTGTCTATAATGAACTACGACATAAATATTGAATAGATGAATATTTTTACTTGGTGATTTACTGGAGAGAAGCATGATCTAGATTTATGAGAGGAACGAAAGAAATAACAGACTGAATATAATAACACGGAGATATGGAGAACAACAGTAGATATCCAGTGAACACTAACTTCTATTGAATAAATAAAATAGGTTGAAACTGTAAAATTGCAGAACTGGAAATAACTTGCTCGAATGGTGGTAGCTATATCGGAGAAGAGATGTGGCTTGCTACATGCATCCGACTGAGAAGAATGATTACAATGAGCCTCCATAGGCCTTTTTAACATTACTCATGAATGCCAAAACCCTAGACATCCAAAAACATAACCCTAGGAGATGAAATGCCAAAAGTTATGTAGGCCCTGATGGGTAAGTTGGTACCTCAACTTCATGGGGTCGTAACTTTTGCACATGAATTCCTTTTTAGGTGCGTGATAGCCTGTTGGAAAGGTATTTTCGAGAAATACACATCATGCCGTCAAAATTTGACTTTGTCTATAGTTTGACTGTGGCACACTGAAAAAAAGTTGTTTAGGTCCCCAAAAATGTCGTGGAAGTATATAAAGATGTGTTGACATGAAAAGTTAAAAAATAAGCCAGTTGGATTATGTGGGCGACCACCAATATCAATCTGGAAACTATGTAGGGCTTCTGACAACCCCGTAAGTGTAGAATCCAAAATTACTAAAGATTACAAAAGAACATGCTGAACTAAAAACTGTCAAGAGGAGCCAGTTGGAATAGGTGGGTGGCCACAAATATCCACCTGGATCAGTCCTCCCCCCTTAAGAAGCAATGGTCTCCATTGCATTGAGTGCCCCCATCAGGTGAGGAAAATTCTACTAAATTTGGCCTCGGGTGAGCCACTTTCCTTGGTGTAGGAGTTGCCTTGCCTTAACAACCTGATAAAGTTGGATCCTCTGTTGGCGAGTTCCATTGACCTGTGTGTCCACTATATGATCAATGGATTCTTGTTCCATGCAGTCAACGTTGAGCTATGTTGGTGTCAATTGTTCTACGATCTCTGAGGTGTCCAATAATGGTGGAAAATATGGTCGAAGGAGGTCCACATTGAACACTAGGTGCATGACAAGGAAGGGTGGAGTGTTGAGCTCAAAGTCATTGCTACCCACAACCTTGGTGATAGTGTAAGGCCCATAACAAAGTGGAAGGAGCTTATGATGGGGCCTTGTAAGGAGATATTTCTGCAAATGTAACCAGACCTTGTCTCCCACCTAAACCTAGTGCGGTACCCAGTGTTGATCATGGCACTGGTTGTACTTAGCATTGGATTTTTGCAAAATCTCATGGACCTGTTGGTGGATGTGTTGAATCCTCTCAATGGATCTAGTGGCTTTGTCGGCCTCAGAATGAACATGGGAAGATTCTTCCTGTGTGGTTGCAAGAGGTAGTGCAACATCAATGGGACCCAAGGGTTGGAATCACAACCCTACCTGAAATGGGCTATGGCCAATGGAGCTATGGAGAGCCCTGTTGTAGCTGTGTTGAACATAGGGAAGACTCTCATCCCATGTACATTGATGCTTAGAGTTGTACATGCACAGAATCTGCACAATCATCTGATTGACGACCTCTATCTGGCCATCAGTTTGGGGGTGGAAAGCAGTGGATTTAGTGAGCTTGGTGTCCAACAATGACCAAAGACTCGACCAAAATTTGCTAAGGAACTTGTTGTCTCGATTTGAGGTGATGGTTTGTGGTATCCCAAAATGGACCCATGCCCGTTCAAATAATAGCTTGGCAGTATCTGCCGTTGTGATGCTCTTCTTGCAGGCTATGATAATGGCCACCTTCGAAAACCGATCAACCACCAAAAATACACAATCATTGTTGTGCTTGGTGGATGGAAGGCCATACATGTAATCCATCGAGATGGATTCCCAAGGCCTCTCGAGAGTATGAAGAGGGGTGTATAAGCCTTGCTTCTTGATGGTTGTCTTGGAAATGGAACAAGCAATGAAATATTTTATACAATTGCTGACATCTTGTCGAATTTTTGGCCAATAAAAATGTTTCTGTAGAACAACCACAGTTTTCTCCACGCCAAAATGTCCTGCCATCTGACTGTAGTGAGCCTCCCAAATCAACTTTTCACGCTCACTTGTGGGAACACATAGGTGGCCCAGATGGCATAACAATCCATCCTGGATGTGAAAATCAGTGACATTCGCTCCTATACCCAAGAGATGATAGGTGGTGGTGAAGTCAGGGTCACGTTGATAAAGTTGGGGCCACTTAGATGCCTCATTCCCACAGGAATGGAGCATTGTTGTGAGTGAAGCAATAGGAGGGCGACTGAGGAAGTCAATGACATGATTTGTGCTCCCTGTTTTATACTTGATGTTGAGATGGAACTAATGTAGGTATTTGGACCACTTTTGATGGCGGTCGTTCTACAACTTCCCCTGTGTTTGTATGAACTGCAGAGGCTTGTGATCAGTGTGGATGACTGTCTCCTTTCCCAGAATGTAATGTTTCCACTGACGACAGACTTGCACATTGGAATACATTTCTTTGTCATGGGTGGGGTATTTCCGGACAATATCTGAGAGTGTCTCACTATGGTATGCTATTGGATGACCATGTTGAGTGAGAACTATCTCAAAAACATAGTTAGAGGCATCAATCTCAATCTTGAATGGTTGTTGCAGAGTAGGTAAGGAGAGTACTGGAGCTGAGCATAAGTGATTCTTTAGATCATCAAATGATCATTGTTGTTCCTTCCCCCATGCAAAATTTTCCTTGTCACTACCCTTGGTTACCTGGCTAAGGGCCCATGCAATATGGGGGAATCCCAACATGAACCTCTGGTATAAGTTGGCAAGTAGCAAGAAGCTCCGAAGTTCAGTTAGTGTGGTCAGGCCTGGCCAGTCATGAATGACTTAGATCTTAGCTGGATCCACATGTACCCCATTCTCATCAACAATCTAGCCCAAGTATTGGACCCTGTTCATGCCAAAGGAGCATTTTTCCAAGTTGGAATATAGCTTGTGCTGTCGCAGAGTGCCCAAAACCTGCTGAATATGATGCATGTGTTCCTACCAAGTTCTTCTAAAGATGAGGATGTCATCCAGATATACCACGACAAAATAGTTGGTGAAGGGTCTCAATACATCATCCATCAATCTCATGAAAGTTGTTGGTGCATTTGTTAAGCCAAAGGGCATGACCAACCATTCGAAGAGACCTATTTAGATTTGAAAGTTGTCTTCCATACATCAATTGGTTCGATGGGAACCTGGTGGTAGCTAGAATTTAGGTCAATATTGCTGAAAAATTTCCCCCCTTGAGTTAGTCAAGAAGGTCATCAATTCGGGGAATTGGGTATTGGTTCCTGACTCTGATTTTGTTTAGTTCTCTGTAATCAATACAAAGCTGCCAGGTCTCGTCTTTCTTCTACATCAACACAATCGAGATTCCACAAGGGGAGGAGTTGGGTAAAATGTTCCCCTTTTGAAGAAACTCTTGGATCTGGTGCTTGATTTCATCATTTTCCATCAACAAGCAATGATAGACTAGTCCATTAGGCAGTGGGGCACCGAGGGTTAGATCAATTGGATGATTGACTTGGCAGTGCGTCAGTACCCCAGTGGGTGAGGAGAATATGTCTCTGTACTCTTCCACGATCCCGTCCACTTGCTTCTGCTGCAAAGAGAGGCTCTGTGTAGAGGTCACATATGTGGCGACGACCTTCTGCTTATTGTGAACATGGATAAAAAAGAAGACGAAATTCTCAGTCAGTGAAATGACCTTACTGCATTTCTTAGAAGATATTAAAGAAATAGTGGTAGGAAACACTACCTCTAGTATCTTGTACAATTGTCTACCCAAAGTAATAATAACATTGCGGGGTCTAGACTCATACACATCATGTTGCTTCCACAAATATGGCTGGCCTAAAATAACATAACAAACTTCAAGGGGAGAAATATCACACAATACATCATCTTTGAAGGGCTTGATTCTGTAGGGTAGACAAAATTGTTGGCTGGCATAGAGATCTCGCCCTTGGCGAAGCCAATGGATGGTGTAGGGATGCGTGTGCAATGTTATCGACAGGTCCAACCGCTTAATGACCTCTGCTGAAATCATGTTCTTTTGATTGTTGCTATCAACAATGAAATGCAATGGAGTTCCCTTTACCCACATCTGTGAGTGAAAGAGGAGTTCCCCTTCCTTTGGTTCTTCTAGTTTGCTTGGCTGGACTTTAGTGGTAGCGATAGTGGCATTGGGTTCATCATCGATAATATACTTCCCACTTTCTGGATTTGATTCAGAGTAAGAATCTTCCTCTGACTTGGAAGCTTTCAGCTCGGCCACCAATGATTTCTTGGAGCGACATTCTTTGGTGTTGTGCCAAGGGATTTTATGGTATTCACACCATTTTCCCGCGTCCTTCTTCATCTTCTCATTACCCTTCTTGGGTTGCATCTTGGAATGGTTTTCTTGAGAGCGACCATCTTTTCTCTGTCCCTTTTTTTTTGGGTTGGGGCCGCCTTTGCCTTGCTTCAATTGTGAGGATTTTGCAGATCCAAACTCTCACCTCTTTTGCTTAAATTTCTGCTTGATATTAACAACATATCTATAAGCCGCACGTAATGATGCAATGCCCAGAATATCCATTTAGGTTTTAATGTATCTATATAGACAACCACGGTATTTGAGCACTAGATGTCGTTCAGAGTCTTTGATACCCAATTTTGTGTGCAAGGTATGGAAAATATTGGTGAAATCTAGTACTGTTTGGTCCCTTTCCTGACGCAACATGGTCCATCTTGTGTACTAGTCTTCGTAGATTCCAACATGGTAGTATTGTTCTTTAATGGAATCCCTGAAGAAATCCCATGTGGGGGAGACTGCAAATATTACATATTCCTCTATGGTCCTTTGCTCAGAGTAAGTATCCAACAAGTCCTTAACATGGGGGACGACCTTGAGGAGTGCCAAAGTAATCTTTTTCTTGTCGAAAAAATTGTGGACCGAAAAATGCCCTTCGAGAAGATTCAACCATTTATCTACAACATCCACATATATTAGTCCTTCAAATAATGAAGTATCAAAATTTAGTTGTACCTTGAAGGGGGTTGCATGGCCGCTTGATGAAGATGCGTCCCTATGGGCAACCGCCGAAGGATCTGTGCAAAGTTGTCCATCATTTCGTTCCTTTGTCATGCAAGGGATTCCTCAAGCAACATTTTAAAAGGATCTCCTGCTCCATCATATTTCTTCTCATCCTCCATGGATTTTTGTCAGGCTTGGCATGGCTGATCTTGCAAAGGCTTGATTGGTTCGAGTCCCAACTTCTCGAACCCAGATCTTGTCAGGGACATGCACGGAGAAAAATAAATGAAGAGCAAACCGCTCTGATACCACTGATACCGATTTATGAGAGGAACAAAAGGAATATAGACTTAATATAATAACACATAGATATGGAGAACAACAATAGATATCCAGTGAATAATAACTTCTATCGAATAAATAAAATAGGCTGAAATTGCAAAACTATAGAACAACAACTTGATCGAATGGTGGCAATTATCTCTGAGAAGAGATGTGGATTTATACATGCATTCATATGAGCATAATGATTAAAATGAGGCTCCAAAGGCCCTTTTAACATTACTCATGAATTCCAAAACCCTATACATCCAAAAACCTAACCCTAGGAGATGAAACGCCAAAAGTTATGTGGGCCCCGATGGGTAAGTTGGTACCTCAACTTCTTGGGGTCGTAACTTTTTCATATGACCTCTGTTTTAGGCATGTGATAGCCCGTTGGAAAGGTATTTTCGAGAAATACACATTATGTCATTAGTCTCTGAATCTACCTATAATTTGACTTTGGAGTGCCAAAAAAACATCGTTTAGGGCCCCAAAACATCCCTAAAAGTACATAAAGATGTGCTAACAAGAAAAATTCAAAAATAAGCCAGTTGGATTAGGTGGGCAGCCACCGGTCTCCACTTGGAAACTATGTAGGGATTTAGACAACCCCAAAATTGTAGAACCCACAATTACAAAGGATTACGGAAGAACGTGTTGAACTAAAAATTGTCAAGAGGAGCCAGTTGGAATATGTGGTTGGCCACCAATACCCACCTAGATCAAAGCATGTACACCCAATGCTAGGAGACATGAGATTGTGTATGTTTAATTTTTGAGTGGTCCCAAAGTATGCATATTCCTCTAGAGACCCCATGTGCATTAATTGTTGTTCCTTTGTTTATTTCCATATATTTGAGGACAATTTCAACATTTGACTTCTTCAAGTTTTGTTTCATGGAGGCAAATTATATTTGGGCATTCATGATGAATTGAATTTTTTAGAGCTTCTTGTTTTGCTTCACTACCCAATCCTCAACAATTCCAGGATAACACATTCATTATTTACTAATTGGGTTTTTGAGCCACTACCAAAGGTAGTCTCCAATGTTGATTGGGATCCTGGATTCGTGTCCTGGTTCACTGCTTCTTTTGTCTTCTCCTTGTTGATCTTATAACCTTTTTTAGCTAGGTTATTTCCACTTCATCCTCTTCTTATTTTTGTTGCTATGGAAATTTATTGGTCTTGATACCACCATGGGATGATGCCATTGATTTCACTAGGCAGAAAATGGAAGGTGCGAGGAAAGGTATAGGAATGCTAAGAGAAGGCATAATGCTAAGAGAAGAGTCTGGCATGAGGTCATATGGAGATTTAATGTTTGCATATTAGGGCCAACAATTTCATATAGGTTCTACAACAGGATCAAAGGGATTCCGATGACAACGGAAGTCTACAAGAGCCAACGACAACCGTTGATTTGACATGGTGAATGGATCTCCACCATTCGTCGGTGATGGCCAGAGTGAACCAGACTGAAAACAACTACAACGACGATGACGATGAGAAATCTAGACCATAAGTCGACGAACTGGAGAAATTTTATCTCAACCATAGATCTTTATGGGTCCCACCCGATCATTTGACAAAGAAATAAAAAGGGAGGTGTTAACCATTGGTTAACTCGAGGCATGGATAAAATCAATGTCAATGAAGATAATTAATCAGAACCATTGGATGTTGGGTATGTGTTATATTCTTTGCAAGACTATATCATTTACATTGGATCTATAGGAACATATCATCGGCCCTGGAGCCATTAGAACTAAAGTGCACACCCATGCACTTGTTGTCTCGATGACAATGATCGTCAGCCTTAATGATAAGGAAAGAATAGATTGACTGTTGTGATCTAAAAAAGGATGATTGGATGGCTACTAATCATCGAGGTGTTGTTGAGTGGCCCGATATCCTGATGGTTCTGATATCCAAGGAATATGGAAACAATATTGACGACTGAAATTAGTTTGGGACCGGATTAGACGAGTCTTGTGCGTTGAAGACATGGTGTATGTTTTTTGGGTAAAGAATGGATTTATGGTCACAATTTGTTCAAGGATCATATCGGATGACTCCTGAGCATTAAGATCCTGTGTGAGAAATTGTATGCGGTAGAAGGAATCTAAAGACCAATTTTCATGGAGGGTTTTGTAGCCTGATTTAAAGGAGAATAGATGGACCTAGATCCGACTTGTTGAATATGATTTGGTTGAGAACAAATGCTTGGTGTATGAGATCGAATATATATAATTATGCCAAGATTATGTTGAATGGATAACATGTGGGATGAATGTGTGATGTGCGAGGAACGAAGTGCATGGAAGAGTAAGTGTGAAGAGTAGAGGCTCTAAGGCTCGTAAAAGAATGGAAGAAAGGAAGATTTGAATGTCTAAGGGTGGAAGGGTAGACCTCAGAAGAGGATTGAATTCCTCATTGTAATTTGGTGCTTACATTGAAGGTTAGTGCCTTCTTTATTAGCAAGGGGGTGCTTTCAGTGCAGGTTGGTGCCTACAACTCTACAAGTTGGTATTTGTAGCAAGGATTGGTGTCCTTGGTAGATTGGTGTTTGCAATTAGAAAGTGGATGCTTGTTATGAAAGGTTGGTGCATGTAGTCTTGTAAGTTGGTTCTTACAATAGGGATGGGTGTTCCTTACAGGTTGGAGCCTGTTACTGTATGAATTTATTAATATATCAATTGTGGTTTCTCCTTCTATGGGTTTCCATGTTATATCATTGTGCATTGTGCTTGTTTATTGAAAGTTTACAATTTTTATTAATAATGAATATGTGCTTAAGGTATTGAAATAAATATTGGAAAAAGGAGTTCAATATAGATTCACCCCCCCCCCTCTCCCAGTATTGGTGAATATTCCGACAACATTTATCAATAAACATATCTCACCATGGTTGTTTGTGAAGAACAAACATCTTATGTTGGCTCTTATATTTCCTGGTTGAAGATAAGTGTAGAGAATATATGTTTGCCTTCGACCATTTAATAATGAATTGAAACAATTATGGTAAGGTATATAGGTATACACTGTATTGACCCATTATGATGGAGAGGTATTTTACATTTTATGGAATATGTGTCTACACCATGCATGATTATCCAAGACTAGGAGTTTTCTCTAGTAAACACATTGATTGATTTGTTTATATTTGTTATGTTATTTAGCATGCTTAATTTGGTGTAACTATATTCTTTGGTGCTAACATGTTCTGTATACAATAACATCGCAAGTGTCATAACAATAGGGTATTGTTGATGGGAGGAATGGAAAATATCCTCACTCAAGCATTTTCCAATCTCATTAGGCTAGGTGAGATAGGTGGGATTATAACCGTGGGTTTATATCCCATCTAAAAATATCAATCATATCTAAAGAAATAAATTCTTGAATCTAATGCTATTATAAAAGTAATTAAACTTTGTATCTTTTATGTGAAATAAATTGGAAAACAGAAAATGTACTTGCAAAATGAAATTATAAGATATATGAATAGCATAAATCTGAAAATAAATATTTAACAAGTTACATAAATGAGAGGAAATCAACAATCAACTTTACTAATCTCAATTTGTGTTACACCAGAGTTTATCTTTTCAAACCCCTACAAGGGTTTCGATCAGAATTACACATAGAAGTCTAAGATATTATTTGACTCATACATAGTCAACTGGTGTCCAAAAAGAAGAAGACTATAACTTAAAAATGAACTGGATAAATCCAAGCTACAACTACATTATTGTCTTGACTCTGCAAAACTAGCATTAATCAGCACTAAAATAAATTTAGAACTTCCAACTAAAACCACATAGACTTTCAAGAAGAATGAATGACCTTGGAGCATGTCAATAGTCTATGCTTCCTAGTCCTTTCTTTGCTACCTTTAGAATAACCCTACTATCAACAAGATAACTTAGCTCTAAAGAAACTCAGAATGGAATGAATGAGCAAATATTCTCACTTGAGGCAAGAACAAACCTTATCAGAAGTTTTACTTCTCTATTTTCTCATGTCTTCATTTGTATTTCACTCCTCCTTTTGTATCTTAAAAAAGTAGTTTGAGTAGTTAAACTACCTTTTTGTTTTAAAAGTTAAAAAACTTTAATTAGGAGAGGAAAACTTTAATTTATAATAAGGATAATAGATAATAAATAATAAGTAAGGTCCCATTAAATATTTATTCCTTTATTTCCAACATTTGCCTTGTAACTCCAAAATATGTTTAAATACCATGAATATATTCGCATAATAAAATATACCAAAAAGTGACCAACATAAAGATGCCACATTAGTAAACATGTGTACCTCCCAAAAAATATCAAAATGGCATGATATTAAAAGTTTTCAAAAAAATAATATCATGTGTTTGTTTTCCAAAATATGCATCAAGTGTCAAGGTGGAAATGTCATCATACAAATTAATCAGAAATATTACTTTTTGTTAGATGATGCCTCTCTTTTCTTACTTCCTTCTAAGAGAGAAACCATGTGTTTAAGTAAGTCTTTATCAAAAGAATTATTTTTTTCCAATTTCTCTATCTTAGGGTGCATATCATTTAAAGTAATTTTTCTCTCATTATTGTTTGCGTTGGATACAGATTGTTTTGACTGTATGGAACAAGATTTAGATGTCTCTAAGCTTAGTGAGTTGGTAGGTTGTTTTCCTTTGTCAATTTGGGGTTCAATGGGAATCACTTTGTAATTTCTAGTGACTTGAATTGACTAGGCCATAGAAGCAACAAATGCAACATGAGGCATTGAATGCAGAGGATGAGGTGGTGGAAAAGGGTTATCAGGGAAATGAGCTATGCTAGAAGAAGGATTTATGGGGACATTTTCCTAGCCATCATTGGTTGGCTGCACAAGAGGTTCAGGGCAACCAACAATACTAGGATGTGGTTTCAAGGGAGGAATAGGAGGAGCTCTAGGTTGTGGCTGTGCAATATGTCCAACAAGATTCAAGTATCTGGTTTGTACCAGTTAGATAAACTATTCATATTCAACATCAAAATGTATTGAAAATATCATCTTCTTGTTTCTTCCATGTTGCCAAAACATATTTGGCACTCTTTCTCTTCTGCCCATGTTACCTTTGTTTCCACTCTTGTTACTTCCCCGACTAAAAAATATCATCTATATGCATTACAATTCCAATTAGTAAAAATACAAGACATAGTATATTAAACATCTAATACAATTTTGCTTGAAAGTTATGGCTCTGGAAAAAGATAAAGTAATTCAAGCATGTAGGGGAACAATGATTAGGAGTAAAAGTAAAAAGGGAAGAAAAACCACATTTTGACAGGAAACCTTCTCATTCATTCATGCCACATCATTCATTTTTATTCCACGACCCACTATTTTTCAAACAAATATTTCAAGAAAATGGAAAATGAAAGTGTGAATTTGGAAGGAATAATGCATGCAACAATAGAGGGTAACAAAAACATTTTTTCTTTTACAATTAAAACCTAAAAAAAATAATTAAAAATTCCATTTCCATGAGCAAAAAGCATGGAAAAACACATACACACTCATTATCAGTCAATTCAAAGCCATTTCTACCTCATTAACTCACAAAAACTCTGCAAAAGATGCTTCATAGACTGACGAGTACCTACCTTGTCCAAGATCGCCTTTATACAAATAATGGAGGCCAAGATGGTTGTAGCAACAAACATGAGGAGGGTTTTCAAAGCCAAGTTTTAGCTCTTCCTCCACATACCAAAGCCAAGTGATACGGCAATTATCCTAACCAGCATGAGGTGGTAAAGCGTAGACCCATGGGAGTTAATGCCCACATCTTTTCCATTCAATGCATGGTAATCTCACACATCACATCCATTTTCCAACCTCAAAGCCTATGCATATGCCAAACTCAATGCATTGCATCAATGTTATTCCATATTAATATTTTAACCTTGTCACAAGCCAAATCATATAACCCTTGAAACTCATGCCATGCACTATATCAACCTCGAAACACATACCATTTTCCAATTAAATGTTACCTCCAAC
>SNQJ01S0048728.1:22225-34187 GCA_010110895.2 Picea sitchensis
CAAACCAAAGTTGGAGTTTCTCCATTCTTGATTCGCCTTCCTTGTGTCCTCGTCACATGGAAGTAAATGTTGTGGGACCTTCTATAAAGAATAGGTGGTCAAATGACCTACAAAAAACAATGTACAATTGCTCGAGGGTATTCCTCCTAGAAGAGAACCTTTATAGAAGAGAAACATTTGTTTTTAATAGTAAACTAGAGTGAACCTAGAGACCTAAAACAATGACATCGACAAACTAACTTAGGGTATATAAAACAAAGAAGGAGAAGGAAATTGTGGAATTTTTCGATGCAAATGGGGAAACTATGTTTGAAGATCTTAAATTCTTCAACACCTACATTGAGAAAATTCCCATTGGGATGAAAAACTAAATCTTTATTTTATGAGCTCCCATATTGGGAACATCTTATTTTTACCCACTTACTAGATCCCATGCATATATTAAAAAATGTTTCATCTTCTTTATGGAGGCACATATCATCCAAAAAAGATGATACATGGGGTGCTAAGAGATATTTTATTGCTTTGAACACTAAAAATAAACATTTCTCACAAAATATAAGTAGAGGATATGTCAATCCCTTTGGTATTTTAAACAAGGTGATATCCCATAGAATTGAAGAAAGATAAATGGTGTTTGGTAAAGGATATCATATTGGGTGTGAAGGACCCTTGTTTAAATGGGTTGACTCTATTGAAATTCTTCCCTATAAAATGAAAAATTTTAAGGTTGAAATCACATGACCATTTGAACATTCAAAGGGTATGTATGAAGATTTCACACTAATCAGTTTTATGTAGTGTAGGTTATATGGTTTGCACTCGCGCGTTATGCTCACTTTAATTTTGTGGGTGTTTATTTCTAGTGCTAGTATCCTTTTCTCATGCATGTTTATCTAAACCACGACTTACCCCAACACATATGACATGAATATAAAAATAATTTACACTTTTACACTGGATTATATCAAAATATATTCACATAGCTAGTATTCCATGATGACATTAAGAGATAGCTGAGATTATTTGATTTTTGAGATAAAATTGCCCATGAGTTTCATGGACTTGCAAGTCTATTTTCTAGTTCACCCAGTTGAAAAGGTTAAATTATTTAGGGTGGCCTCATGTTATTGGATGTTCTTCGTCGAGAGGTACATGAAAAAATTGAAAGGTCTTGTTTGACAAGGGGCAAAGCCCGAGTGGTCTATGGTGGAGGGATACATAGTAGATGAGTTATTCTATTATGTTAGTGAGTATGTCAATCAAATTGATGACACATAGGCTAGAGTGATTTGGGATGAATATAAGGATGAGGAAAAAAAGGAAGGTGATATACATAAAACCAAAAGAAAAGGGCACATGATAAAGAGTAAGAAACTTACTTTTGTTAGTTTTCTACAGAATTACTAATTACACTAGACTTGATAATATTTATTTGATTTCACGAATACATCAAAAAATTTATAAATTGATTCCATGAATAAATTTATTCTTTACAACATGGAGGAAATACAACTATGGGTTGTGTTGTATGAGGGAAGAGAATAAAATGAGATGATAATAGGAAAAAATTCAGATGGTTGAATGATAAAAACATGCCTTATCTTGATAATTTAAAAGAAAATATTACATGGTTTGTCCCAATAATTAGGTGGCTAACAATATCAAGAAGAAATATGGGGCATTTGACCATTACCTACTAGGTGAATATGATACACTAAACATAGGAATAAGGTGCAACAACTCTATAATAAGTTCTCTATGTTAATTTTTCATTTTATTGATGCGTTAATTATAACATGTATCACATTTTTATTGCTTGAGTTCCTAGATATATGAAACCATCCTTTGTTCATAGTTTTACAAGTGCATTTATTTGTATCTATGTGGGCATATGGATATCATTTTTCATTGAACATGCCAACAATGAACATATCACACTTGACTGTGGAGTGGAGGTTGAGTTTGACCAATCTAGTTGTACTAACAATTGTGATCAAAATATAATAGAGGGAAAGTTAGGTTACACCAAAACGATACAAGATATACATTTGATTGAAGTAATTGAAAGCATGATCATGAAAGTGAGATAATATATATTAACTCCAAAAATATGTGCGATGATAAAAAGGAGCCTCATGTTTTCCCAAAACATTGCAACCAAGTGGCTTTTTTATTTGGATGTGTTGGATAGGGATTGGTGGTAGTACAAGATATGATCTAAGATAAAAAAAACATGTTTTTGAGAAAACAATGTTATCATGTCAAGTGAGAAACATGATTGGGGCGATTCCAATGAAGAGTCATATGTACATGTTTTATTTCAACATTTATGTTTTGGATGTGCCATTTTATTATGGTTTCTATTGTATTATTTGTAGCTTCTTCTGTAGATGTACCATTTTCCACTTTAAATGCTAATTAGATACCTTCACTAGTTTATATGCATGCATGAACATGACAACAATAATCATGAATCAAGGGTACCGCTTGACCCTCCCTCATGTGTGTGAAAACAATGAATTTGGCCTAGTTGTCTTTCCCTACTATTGAGCAATAAACAACTTCCTTGCACCTTGTTATCTTTGTCACTCAAAGAGGAAAAGAAAGATTGGGATGCCTCCTTGTTTTTAGGATTTTACCTCAATAGACTTATCTTTGGGTTGAACAAATGAATTAAAATAACTTTCAAGTTGGATAAGTCCCTGACACTATTCAAATATCTCATCAAGTATTAAAAGTTGATTTTGATCCTTCATTCCACCCCCCTTTTGAGCAAATTCATCTTGTTACAACCTTAAAAACTTGTAAAATCATGTTTTATCACAAATCCAGAAAACTTGTCTCAGTGTGATATGACATATTGAAAACATGTTTTGGTGCAATACAACACTTCACATGAAAACTTACTTTCCTTTGTGACATAGAAAGACAATGAAATTTGAAAAAAATTGGCATTTCACAACTTAGGAACTTTTCATCTTTTGTGACGTATCATGGCCTTCAAAGTTTTTTGTCAATGCATTACATCACAACCTTGAAAACATTCCAAGTTGTGATACATAACATAGAAATTAAATTTCATTGCGACATACCACATCCCTTGAAATTGTTTGTCCATGTGACACAAAGCATCTCAAAACACTTTCTCTTTTGAGACACTACAAACCATCAAACTTTGAAATCATGTGACGTCTTCCTTATTTCACTAGAGAGAAACTTCCAATGATGTGATAAGATCCCTTTGTCACATAAAGATAAACTTTCCCAAGGTGTGACAAATTGTGAACTTGTCAACTTTCCAAAAGTGAATCGATAAACCTATATCACACCGAGAGAATATTTCAAAGTATATGACAAAGGATAATTTGACCCTTTTGAAAGTTCAAAAAGTAGTCAAAAGGGTCAATTTTTTTATTTTATAAAAGTGCATTGAACCATTTTTGTTTTTCATTTCATTTTATCCTCAAGATCATTGACACTGACCAAGCTTCCCAATCATTTGAAGACTCTCAAGGCTACCACGATACAAGGAATCCATACCATCCACCCTTGAACTACAGTTTGTCACCATTGAGATAAGATTTATACTCTGTATTTTATATAATTAGATTATTTCCTTATTTTCAAGTCACTCATTTGATATCAAAGAATCTTCCACCCACTTTCCCTTGCAACTGGCCACTCAACCCAACAAAATAATAAAATTGGAAGATGATAGAATCTCTTCCTTTTAATGACCGAGAAACCCATGTATGTCCTCTAGATTACAAACAAAACCCAAGCATGTCCAAGGGAAAGCACTACATTTTTCATATGGCCAACCCTATTTCTTCCATCCATTCAACCAAACCCGAAGGTGCCTCAACACATAATCCAAAGGATATCCTGAGTGAAAAATGATAAGCAAGACTTCTAAATTCTTGTAAGTGGTAAAATGCATGCCTGTTGCCTCATTAATTCAAGCTTCCTCTTACCCACCCAATCAATATGAATTTATTGAGAGTAAAATTTATTTTATGAGGGTAGTTGTTTCCATATCCCTACCACACAATAATATTAGAGGTGAAATTTGGAGCGATGTGATGCAGAGGAAGAATTTAAGGCCTTTAATTCTCATAGGCCTATCATTCCTATTAGGGAGGAACCCAAAGAGGTCACACAACCCAAATGATTCTTGTTTCTAGAACATATGGGAAGATCTTAACATCACAATAACAAGTGCTACCCTACCCAATCCTAACGCTTTCTACCATTTCCTCATATTAATGCTTGACCCACCTTCTTTGCAAAAGGTGTAATAAAAATAGCCATTATAATAATAGAAAATTATCTTGGAACACCTGACATTGAATATAAGAACCTAACAACTCCCTCGTTTTCTATTTTAGAAGGATTCCTCTCAATACATTCATTTTATCTATCTTTTATATATGACATCACTAATGTTTTTTTTGGTTTAAATGGATGAGTTACAATATTCATACATGGATTCTATGTGATCAAGGAAGTAAAAGAAATAGGTGATTGAGCTAAGTCTTGACCGTGAGGAAGCTGTACAAATAGAAACAAACATTGGCATCACATGGCTTATCTATGTGGACATGAAGCCCCCCCATTTGTAGATAGTCATTGCATCCATATACAATATATATATATATGCGAGGTATAGGGTTGAAATTGTGAAAAACATAGTCAATATATTGTAGGTATTTGGGGAGGATATGCGAGGTATAGGGGGATTTATAGGTATTAGGAGGTATATAGTAGACTCAATAGGATATATATAGTAAAAATAGGTTTTTTATTAATTGGAAATATGTATTGGGAGGGGGGTTGAACAAAAGTATTTTGGGAGATATTTATCAATATCTAGTGAAATTAGAGGTATCATTTAATATCCCACAAATGCACGTGTTATGTCATAGGTTTACTAAGTGGAGACCCATGCAACTTCTATGGGCTATACCATCTCCAAGTCCAAGCATATGACCCCAAGCACACACCCAACCTTCTTCATGTCTTTGTACATTTTTGACATTACTTGTGTGGTCAACCATTTCATTGTAATGGGTTGGCGGTGGCAACCAAGTGATCTTCTCATACACATTATCACTAGAGCTTGTGGGAGCACTGACATGAAATTAACTATACCTATATTTGCAAGCAATTTATAGCTCCACTATACTAGTTTATTTTCTATGCACCAACAAAATGCATGTCCAAGAAGGCCATGCAATCCATTCGTGAGGTTGGTAACTGGTATGTCATTGATAAAGGGACTTGCATCAAATTTTTCTTATCTATCAAAGATCCTCATTTACTCCCAACATTGATCTTGGATAGGATGGAATTATAGGAGGTAGCATACCCTTTGTACATGGAGTCAGAACAACACTAGCCCAAGAAACGAAATCCCCATGGCCTCCATTGCCTTTCTATGTGGGAGCCTACAACTTCAAATATATTAAAGAAGTAGTGGTTGAGGCTGAGACTCCATCTACTTTCAATTTAAGAGAAGAAAGGTTTAGAATACACGACTCTCTGAATGTGGTCAGGAAGCACTGCCAAAATTGTAAATACATATGGCCATACCAAAATGAAGTATGGAAAGATGAAGAATTAAAAAAAGGGCTTTGTCCTTAGATGAGGTGATCTTCAGAATGGGAAACAACTCCCAAACAAAAAAAGACAAAAGAATGGAGTTAGGAAGAAAAGAATGAATGGAAAGAGAGAAAGTTGAAAAGGAAAGGATTTATAGAGAAACCAGAGAAGCATCAGTTAGGTTAGCAAAATAAGAAAATGAGATACTAGAGAAATAAGTTGAAGCATTGAGGCTCCAACAAGAATATGGGAGGAAACGAAAAGAAGAAGAGAGGATGAGAAAGGAGGAAGAAGATAAGAAAAAAGAGGAAGAGGTGAGAGGTGAGAGGCTCAGTTCTCATGGATACTATCCCTCCAAAGACCTCATATGGCACACCCAAGACTACAATGATAGGAGGACACTTCCCATTAAGAGAACTTGAATTGGGTGAATTTACCCCTTCCAAGTCAAACAGAGTATTAGTCCTCGACTCATTTATTTTTTATAAGACAAGAGGGAAGATAGTGAAGCTATCGAGAGTCCCCAAACTCATAGTCGTGACTAAAAATTCCCTCGTGGATGACACCAGAGGAGATACTATTTCCACAAAATCCACATGGGTCACATTCTCTTAGGTCTTGGAATCAAATACAAAAAATATGGTGAGATAAATTGAGGAGTACAAGATGAAAATATTACACTAAAACAAGAGGTAAATCACTATAAAGGAAACATGACCATCCTGGAGGAATTCAAGGATTGTGCCTTTGAATTGCAGGATGAGATCGACATATTCCAACAACAGATGTATGCAAATCTTAAATAATTCTAGAACATTTCCACTCAATTCCTCACCTAATTAGAAAATATCAAAGATAAAAAAGGTGTTTCTATATGGAGTTCATCTTGACATGGACGAGTTGAAGAAGTGGAATACATAAGAGAAGAATGCACCTAAATATCTTCCAAGAATGACGAAAAATGAAAACCTATTTTATTACACAACTCTATCCATTTTCCAGATAGTGAGTACATCACTATAAAAGGATATTACAACCTCAAAAAGAAATTGAAAGTGTATGTACCTTGCTGCTAATAAAGTTACAGAACAATGTCAACTACCACCACTGGAAGATATGGGTGTACCTAGGCCCATGGTAGAAATTTTGAAAGAGCTAGAGGATAGCATTAATGATAAAGGGAGTGTAATTGGGATGACTCCAAAAATCACTAAAGAAGTTATAAACGAACATAATTCTAGTCCCTCTAAGGAGATACATTTAATTAACTCCTTATTGAGCTCCTTAAAGAGATACATGAGGCTCATGCCCAAGGAACTAATATCCTATGAAGTTTCCCTTGAGAAATTGATATTTGAACGTGTCCTATGCATTTCCTCCCAACATGAATGAAGTGTGGGATACCTATATCCAAGATAATGAGCACGGTCAATTATGATTATTTTGTAAAGAAAATACAATCTCATATAGTCTCTAGAAAAGCATCAAAATAGAGGAAGTTGAAAGGTTGTAACTGCCAAAATGGAATTCAAGAAGTCCCAAGAAACAATTACAACTTGAATGATTTATAATCCTAGGAATACATTGTAATAAGGGATTTTACTTTTTGTAATTTTAAGAACTCTTTTGAGAATTATAATGAGAAGAATCCCTTAAAGCCATTTTTGAAGAGGAGAAATCATGTTTTGTTGTGTATGCTATGAACTTATTCTAGTATTTATGAACCATTGTAAGATTGTATTGTTCAATTTTTTATTATTCTACATTGATTTTATGGCTCTTATTCTTTATTTCTCATCTATTATGTTGCTTCTAGTTGATAGCTAAGAGATTGTGAATGATGGTGTCCTTAAAGACTCTTATGCTTTACACTTATGTTTATCCTTATGTCTTTCTATATTTATTTAATAGTTTTATGTTTCAGAAATATCTATAGGGACATATAACTAATCTTTTGTTTGCTTGTTAAAATATTCTCCTAACTAGGATAGGTTAGATTAGTTTACATTTTTCACGTAGGAAATTAACATATTGCATTATGCATTCCATAAACATCCCCTCATTTTAAGTAATGGTTGTTGAGATAAAATCCATATCATGGCTATCCTATGCCAAATTATGTGAATTATAATTGGGAATATAGATCAGGAAGTAGCCTACCCTGTTCAAGGGAACTTTGCATGCATCAACCCTTTCCTTATAATACTCCACCATATTCTGTAAGATAGAAATGCACTCTCTAAGCTGCCTATTTTCCTCCATCATATTGAGAGTGGATTGTGCCAACACCTGATTCGTAGTGATGTTGTCAATGTCCAATGTAATTGGTCCCATGAGATGAGTGTCTACGATAATGGTCTATGTGGTTAAAATTATTATTTGACTGTCATCCACCTTTTCACACTTCTAAATTTGGTTCTTAATGGCCTTCAACTTCCTATCATACTCAAAGGTTTCCAAAACTACAAAAGGGTCATCTACATCATAGCTCTTAGGCGTGCTCTTGAATAGTTTATGAAATCATGATGATATCAGTATGGGATAAGATCTACCTCTAGTAATTATCATCTTGACATATACCTCTTATCTCCTATTGGTTCCAAGTTCAATAATATCCATGGTACCTGTCACTTAGTATGATCGTTGGGACAAGGTCTTTTGGAACAATGTTGGTTTTTGCTTGGCTACTCTGACTTGTAGAAATTTCTATTTTATCCACTTGGGTTACCTACACTTTAGTTTCCTCTAAGGATGACTATCCAAGCTCGATTCCATCAGTCACTAGCACTTCCATGGGTTCTAGAACTGACTTGAATAGACTTTTCTTGATTCTTTCCTAATTTTTTGCATTTTACTTCTTGGTTTGAATTGCATGATAATCCTTAACATGCTTGCATCCTTCTTTCTTTGGTAATTATTCATGCTAGTATGGCCGAGTTAAATTGCTACTTAAAGTGATCACCAACCTTGCCACAAGGGTCTTGAACTTCCCATCATCCACTTAAAGACTCCCATTTCCTCTTCATGTGCTAGTTCTACAACAAAATTTTTAGGTGTGAAGGCACTAGTGGTGAGAAAACAAGAGGGGAATAAACCCTTTTTGTGTTCCTTCAACCTCATGTTAGCTCCAAAATTGGAATTTTGGTAGGTGATTTCCATGAGCACTAACTTATTTGGGATGTGTTTAGAGAGGATATGCGGCACTGAAACACATCTATACATATGCAAATAATTTTCATCCCACTCTAGGTGTTCTAACCCTTGAGATGTTTCTAGCTAGGAAACTATGCCAAGGCATCCATTAAATTTGATTGATTTTTTGTTTAAGTTGGTCTGTCCTAAAACAAGGTTTTTTACTGATTCATTTCAGGGCTTAATTGCTAATCTTCAATGTTTTAAAAAATCAGATTTTGAGGGCATCATTTCAATGTTTCAAACAATTAAATCTTTTAAGAGATGAAAGAAGAATTAAGAAGAACAAAATGATAGTAAAATAATGCATCTCTTGATAAATATTATTTTACTTCTCAATTAGAAGAAATTATTTAGAATATGTATCTGAACAAAGAATATAAATTGAACAGAAAGGAAGAATTTGTTTCTATTCAAAAGATATAATAAATTAAGCACATGTATTGTCAATACTCATAGTATGCCAAAGAAATGTTTAGTTTTAATGATCCCTTTCATAGTTGCAATAGTAATAGTTGTACTAAATTATCACAATTTCAGTAACAAGTACATCCAAGAATGAATTTATAAAAATGGAAACAACATAAGAGAGAGATATCACATGAGATGGAATTTTGAATCAATGAAAACCTGTCGAAATTTTATCAAATATTTGTCTTTCTCGGGCCAAAAAGATCCTCCCTTTTAGATTGAATTTTCTTAGACATTTATACAAATCAAGTCGTAACAAAAATGGCTATTCGATCTAATTTCTCATCTTTTCATATACAAAGGGATCTTTGTCTTTCTAAAAATATAAATACATGGAAAATATGATTTTCTTCAATTGATTTAATGACTCATTCAGTCACCAATTGAAGGAGAAACTTACAAGTCTTGCTTGTTGGATAATTGAATGACTTAATTTTCATGTATGCAATGTCTATCTCAGTGTGTTTTTCATATGTAGGAGAACCTGACAATAAATTTTGATTTTCCATAGAAGATAGAAATAATCTATGAGTACATCTACAATAGTTTGTCCTCTCAAATTGTCAATTATTCCTTGGAAATTTTCCTCATTTTCTCTAACTGTGAATAAATTCTTCCTGTATCCTTAAAATGACAGAAGATTCCCTTTATCATTCCAAACGGAAGGCAGCCCCATCTTTACTAAATTTTCATATTTGTTGGTAAATGACTCAATATTTATTTTCACCATTATGCATTTGTTCTGAGCATTTCATTTATAACTTGTAGCTTTTTTCTTCCAAGGTTAGCTATCATCACATCTTTGTTCATCATTTCTCTAGTTTTCCTATACATATCATATTAATCCAGTGGGTGAACTACATTAAGATCTATAGATATGTTTGTAACCTTCTTTTGTTTCTTTGTCTCCAATATTGTTATGTTCAATCTCCCCTTCTCATATTCCACAACTGATATCATTCTAGTTTGAGATGTCTCATGGTCAAATATTTTGGGAAGAATTTTTGTTTGATCTTTGCACCCATTTTCCTGATATTTGTGGTGTGATGAATATAATTGATCTTCTTTATTTTATCTGTATTTACTGATTTTGTTTCACTTTGACCCTTTGTACTTTTAGGTTTCTTTAATGATGATACTTCTACAATCACAAAAGGTCCTTTGTCCATCGGTGCTACTTCTTCCTATAACTATTGATCTTCCTCTTCATCAAGTACCTCTATTTTCTTCCTTTTTGTTGACTTCTCTTCTTTTGTCTCTGAATCCTTTGAGTTTGACCCTGTAGTTTTTCTCTTGTATGTTTTCTCAAACTACTGAGGATTCTCATTAATTGAAGACTTTGAAGTTGTCTCTAGTATTTTATCATGGACTTACAAAATATTATTCACATCTTCCCAGTTGTACTAGTTTTCCAACAAATCCAATTGTGCTTTTTGTTGATGTTGATAATGAGTTTGTCCATGCACAATTATTTTTGAGGAAATTACAACATGAGGGTCATACATCCACATCTCTCCTTGTTGAAATCACATAATTGAGATTCTAACCTTTGTTGTTACCTACAATGTTGATCTGGTATTGATAATAAAAGGTCCTATCTCTTTTTTTCAATTTAAAAATAGCCTTGTATTTTCTTGATACAAAATGAATGTCATTTGAATTTAATCTATGTCTAAAGTATTCTAGTGAAAATATTCTAGGAGTTAATTGTTGATTAAGGTTGGTTGTCATTGATGTCAATCCTTGAAGAAAGCCCCGTAGCACAAGGTTTGGGGAATGGACCCAAGATTTTTTAATGTAAGGATGACTCATTATTGTCTTGTCATGGTTGATAAGAAGTAAAAATGGATGAACTTCAAAGTGTTCCCCTTATGGTGAAATCCCTCACATGAAGACTCTTTGCGGAGTGAGAGAACCCATTCTTATTTGAGGAATAATGAGATGGACAATGAATTTGTGAGTGAAACTATCCTAGATGGATAGTGCTTGTCATGTCATTTTCGATGGTATGTGTAACGTCACATAACTCCTCACGATTAGAGAGTTATGATCATATGAAGTTGGAGAACTCTCATGAGTCTTATAGAAGCCCCCAAGAGTCAAAGTGATTTTCAAAAAGAAATTATTTTAAATGAAGAAGCCCTAAAATAAGGAAAGTGTAAGGCTACATGAAGATATAAATAAGAGACAAAGCTCACTCATAAAAACACACTTGTACATATTGTATATCTATTTTCTTGTGTAAAGCTTCTTGTAAATAGTTGTGGATACATTTGAAGTGGAGACCGTCTGAGGTAGCACGAAGGGTTGACGGAGAAATTATCGGATTCATAGAAAACCCTATTTTCTTAGGCGTACGCGGGTTGTCTGTGTATAGGGTGAGTACACATACGTGGGCTGGACGTGTATAGGGTGCATACATACGTAGGATGGCTATGTATAGGGTGTGTACACGTACACGGTCTGTCTGTGTATAGGGTGAGTACACACACATGATGGTTGTGTATAGGGTGAGTACATGTTGATAAATCCATGAAACTTGAGAAGATGAAGGTGTAGAGGTTCTGTATTTTGAGATCAAGCTCCTAGGAAGGTCTAGAGTGCTCATAGACATAAGATCCATCCATTGGTTCAAAAGTTATGTCTTATTTCTATGAATAGTTGGATTTTGATGTATGCATGAGGAATGGCAATG
>SNQJ01S0048728.1:53239-63571 GCA_010110895.2 Picea sitchensis
CTTTATTATTTAAATAATTTATTTTGTATTCACTTTGAATTATATTACACTCATCACTTCACTTTATTATTTACCTTCTAAAATCTCTTAAACCACTTTGACTACTCTCACCTTTTGGGGCTTCTAGATGACTCATGAGGGTTCTCCAACTTCACATGGCCATAACTCTCTAAACATGAGGAGTTATGTAACGTTCCACATACCATTGGAAATGGAATGAAATGTACTATCCATATAGAATAATCTTTCTTACAAATATATAAAAACTCATACCATTATCCATCAAACAAACTTGAGTCCATTACCTAAACTTGGGTTCTCCAACTTCTCACGGCCATAACTCTCTAACCGTGAGGAGTTATGTGACGTTCCACATACCACCAGAAATGGAATGACATGTAATATCCATATAGAATAGCCTTACCTTCAAATATATTAAAACTCATACCATCATACATGAAACAACCTTGGGTCCATTACCCAAACCTTTGTGCTACCGAAATTCACTACCGAACTTTCTCCAAGGGTTGACATCAATCACTAAGAGTTGACATCAATCTACAATATCACTCTCCAATGGTTGACATCAATGAAAAAAAGCAATCCATACCAATTGTCCATCAACCTAAGCTAACTTTCTAATAGGGTCTCCCTAAGGCGGGTCACCCCCAAATATTTTATCCAATCAACTTCTTGGGAGATATCCCCCCACTCCTTTCAATTCCGCTCCTCCTCCCACTTTTTCACTGCTTCCTTCCCTTTATGCGAGACAGTCATTTGGAACGTGTTCGCTGTCTCTTTCACAACCTGCTCGATTCTTTTCAATCGCCTCGATATTTCTGGGATCTCCTTCCCCTGGGGAATTCTCTTCCTCAAGGTATGTTTCATATGTGCCATGCCACTATTCCTACCTGACTCTCTACTATAATTGTTCTTTTGGTACCTCACTCTATGTCTCCCCTTAATCGGCCTGAGCTTGGGACTATACCTTTCACCGTTAGCTAAACCCTTTTGGTTGTAGCCATGTAAGCGGTTCTTCTTCTTATAGTGGTCTCTCTTCTGATTCCCTCTACCTCCTACTAATTCTATCTAGAGGTGGTGAGCTCGACCCTTCTTATTATCGGGTAAGGAATATCGGGCCATTATGCTACGATTGTTTCCCCTACCCTTGATTCTTTCTCTGTTATCTCTGTATCCAGACACTATGGGTCTCGTACTTGTCCTGGGGGCTGGTGACCCTCCCTTGATTACCACCATATTAAACCCCCCTATCTCATCATGAATGTTCGACCTTCTACTTGAACTCTCTCCCGCACTATATTCTCTATCCTTTCTGCTCATTTGTAATTCCATCAATCTGCCCACTTGCTTCTTATCTTGTTCCCACATGATAGTCGAGGGTCAGGTGTTGTGAACATCATATGCCTCATGGGTCCCACATCGGGTCGAAGAACCCCGCATCATCCCCGATGTGACCATTGTCCCTAAAGCTACCACCATGATCTCGTTCCTCTAGGTGGATGCAGTCCGATCTGAGTTGACCCCTTGGGAGTTTGGACCATCCCTCTCCCAACACATATCCCTTCTTGTTCACTCCTTTGTTGGCTAGCCTATCCACCAATGCATTAGCTGACCTGTGTATCCATATAAACTATATCATGTTCAAGGTTTGCAGGTGCTTCCTGATTGTTTGAAGGGAGTGCACTAGATGCTAATGCCTTAACACCTTTCTAACCTTGGTACCATACTGATTTTTTTTCGTTGTGTTGATTACCAGTGCCAAATATCCCTCCACTATGACATTTTCCAGGCCTTCTCTACGTAGAATTTCCAGGCCTAGTTCCAGAGCTCCAAAATTTGCCGCATTGTTTGTAGAGTTGTCTATGCTCCCAACATACAAGCGTATGATGATACCAACACTATCTCTTATTACCTTGCCATCTCCTGCCAATCCAAGATTTCCCTTCGACACCCCATCGAAATTTAGCTTGATGAAACTTGTCGAAGGAGGAACCCAGGTATTGACTCCTACTTGTATCTGTGGAGCACGGGGCACAGGTATGTTGAGGCTCCATTATTTCAATTGAAACATTTCTAGAATTCATAGATCTTGGCCTAAGGTCGGGTTTTTGGAATTGTTAAGATTAAATCTCTACACTATCTCTTTTATTTGGGTTATAATATTATCCTTTATTCTGGAGGTCGGCTGGCTTTCATTCCTAAAAATTATTATGTTTCTTTCTTTCCAAATCTCCCATATTACCATCCCCGACGTTATCCCCCGACACAGGTTAACCACCTCGTTATCTCTATACCTCTCCTTCTAGTTCTTTATTGTGGCTCTAATATCACCCCTAACCCTATTTGATTGATGGTAAATTATAGCCACCCAATCCCAGATCTCGGTTGTATAGTTACACTCATCTAGGAGGTGATCAGTCGTTTCTTCCTGGATTTCACAAAGATGACATCTTGAGGGTCCATTGAATCCTCTTTTTGTTAGTTTCTCCCAAGTTAGGATCTTCTTATGTAGTATCAACCATTTAAACATTTTGATCTTGGTCCATTGAGGGTAATTCCAGAGCCTCTCCTAGTGGGGTTCTATATTTTCTTGGTCCTTTCCTACTATATAGTGTCGGGCTTCTTTTAGATTGAATTCCCCTCCATTTTTCCTTCCCCATATTAATTTATCCTCCTTGTCCAAGATCCAAATTTTCCTCTTCCCCAATTCATCCTCAATCTCTTTTACCATCAGGGCTTCCTGAGCTCTGTTTTGGGGTTGTATGTTGTCCCAAATTCTCCATCTGACATTCTCCTCCCTCTGTTTCTAGTATTGATAGGCCTTTATTTTCCCTTGCCCAATCATCTCTTTCTTAATAACCTTTTTGTCCTAGTTTTTCATTCTGGGTTCTTGTTTCCAATAATCTTCCCAAAATCTCGTTGTTCTCCCATTCCTAATTTCCCAAATTGTGACCCTGTATCCATTTTTTATTTCTCCAGGCTAGATTCTAGATGGTTGAACCTTCCCATGTGCCTGTGAATCTTATCATCTCCTAGGGGTTAGCCCTGGGGTGTATTTTTCTTTCCACAACTTAGTCCATGGCACCAAGATATATTTTACCCATCTCCACCACAGTTTTTCCTTGTAGGAATCGTTCGTTACTTAAGGGTCTTGTATCCTGAGGCCCCCTTTGTTATTTCATCTGCACAATTTGTCCCAAGCCACCTGAGCCCAATTATTTTTGTCCTCATCTCCTCTCCAAAGGAAGTTTCTATAGATTGCTCTGATTTTTTGTAAGATGATTTTTGGGGCTGTAAAAACCGACATAAGATAGGCAGGGATTGCTTGTAAGATTTCTTTTGTTAGGATTAACCAACCTGCTAGGTTAATATTTCTGTATGTCCAACTTTTAACCTTCTCTTACAGCTTGTTGATGATCCCTTCCCGCATTTTATTCCTGCAAGCCTTGTCCATCAAGGTCACCCCCAAATACTTTGTTGGGAGTGTTTTCCTCTCAAACCCCAAAATATTGGCCAGGTTCCTTTGGACTGCAAGATTTGTATTGAAAAAGTAGATCATAGATTTAGAGTGGTTTATTTCAGCTCAGAGACTTCTCCAAACTCTTCTAAAAAACATTTGTAATCCATTACTTCCTTGACCATGGGAATTCCGTGGAGCATGGTATCATCCACAATTTTTTGGTGTGTTGAGGTTGGGAAGTCTTCATACAATTTTAGGCCTTTGATGTCACCTTCGGCTGTTGCAGTATTTATGCTTCTACTTATCCCTTCCATCATTAAAATAAACATGAAAGGGGACAAAGGTTTCCCTTGTCTTATACCCCTAGAGGGGTAGAATGGTTTGGCTGGTGCTTCATTTACTAGTAGCAAGAAACTAGTTGTAGACACTAAGTTAATTACCCATTTAATCTGTATTGGTCAAACCCAAAGGCTTCCATTGTTTTCGCCATATAGTGCCATCTTATTTTGTCATATGCTTTGGCCAAATCCAACTATATTATCATTCCTTCTTTCTTTTTACTTTTCAGGGTGTATTTTATTTCATGGGATTGTATGATGTTATCCAGTATCTACCTCCCCTCCACAAATCCCAACTGTTCCTTTGAGATCATAGTGGGGAGTAGGGGTTTCAATCTATTAGCTATTACTTTAGAAATTGTCTTATACACCACATTGCATAGGGTTATCGGTCTATAGCGATTAGGGGTCCCGGCTTCATTTTATTTTGGGATCAAAGTGATCATTGTGGCGTTTAGGGATTTCAGGATTGAGGATGAGCGTCTAGAGTCCTCTACTATACCATAGATATCATACTTAACCACATCCCAACAAGATTTAAATAAGTCCACTGTGAATCCATCTGGGCCTGGGGAATTTCCATTTGGCATCTCATGTATCACTTGGTCAACTTCTTCCTTTGATATGGGTTTGAAAAGGTTGGCATTGCGCTCCTCAGTCACCAACTTAGGGATATTCCTTACAATCCTATGTATTTCTTCAGTCTGGTCTAGGTTGGGTTCTTTGGATATCTCCTGGAAATGTTTGATTAGAGTGTTTTCAATGTCCTAGTGGGACTCTCTCTCTATCCCATCTCAATCTGGTATCTTCAAAATTTTGTTATGAGATCTTCTCGCTATAGTTGATATGTGGAAGAACTTAGTATTTATCTCCCCTTCCTTAAGCCACTGAACTCTGGAATTTTGTCTCCATAGGGTTTCTTCTTGTTTGCATCTGACTTCCCATCCCTGGAGTAATTGGTTCTCCTATTTTTTTCTGTCCTCAGTGTAGCCTTAATGAATGCACTGCTCCTTAAGCCTTCACATTCTTTCCTCTATCAATTTTGTAGCCTATTCTATGTTCCTGAAAAATTATTTGTTCCACTTCTTGAGCTTCTCCTTTATGTGCTTCAATTTTTTCTGGAGTCAAAACATTTTTGTCCCTTGTTCCTGGATTTCCTCTTTCCACCAAGCTTTGATGTTCTCCTTAAAGTTTGGGTGGTCAATCCAAAACCTCTCGAATTGAACGGACTATTCTTTGGTGTTTCCTGAACTTTTTCCTCCAAACGAATCGGCTAGTGGTCCGATCCCCCCCAGGGGAGGATGTTGCCTTCTAGAACTAAACCGTGCAAGATTATTAATTCTGAGACTAGAAACTTGTCTAGAATCGTAGCCACCTAGTGGTGTAGATTTATTTTATTGTTCCATGTAAATTGTCCATTAATAGTCCTAATGTCCACTAGTTCCATTTTTTCAATGAAAGTTGTGAACTCCTCAACATCTCTGTCCAATATTCTACTGCCCCATTTTTTCTCAGCCAAGGTGGCTATAATGTTGAAGACTCCCGCTATAATCCAATGAAGGTTACTATTACACTCCCTTAGGTTTTCTAAATCTAAGATCATTCTTCTTTTATCTTCCAACATCTGGGGTCCATATACATTGGTACATATGACCTCCTCTGTATTCCCTATCACTTGCATCTTTACAGATAAATATTTCCTTGTGGCTTCTACTAAGATTTTATTCACCATTTGTGGATTCCACGGGGTGAGAATGCCTCCCACGGTGTTTTGACTATCTATAGTCATAAACGTGTACATATTCCCATACTTCTTACTTATTAATGCCATTATGTTTGTATTGCATTTGGTCTCTTGAATGAAGCAAATATCTGTTTGGTCCATATTTAACCTATTTTTTAGGTTTCTTTGTTTTCTAGGGTTGTTCAAGCCCCTTATGTTCCAAGTTATAACCTTCATTTTAAACATGTGGGGGGGAGTTAGGAAAAATATTTTTGATTTTACTTGAGTTTATCAGAAGCGCTCCTAATTCCTATAGGGCTACGTTGTTTGATTTTCTCCCTTTCTTCCATCTTGCTTCCTTTGGTGAGTGTTGTGGTTGACCATTTCCTGTCTTGATGCCCAGGTTTCCTATTTCTCCATGCATGTGTTTGGGTCCCCTAGTTTTTTCTTCCTCCCTCAAAAGGAAGAGGTATTGGATGTGATCCAATTGATCCGTAGATATTGTCAACTCCTTGTTGTTTCCATTGTTCTAGTATATTCGGGAGGTCTATCCCTTCCCTTTCCACGATATCTCTTAGGTTTGGGTCTTCTGTTCCAACCTCGCTTAGTGTCATTTCAGAATCTCCATCTACCTTTTGCATTGGGGTATTTGTATCTCTATCTCCTTCTTCAGTTGATCCCTTATTGTTCCCATGATTTCCTTGAGGGTTTTGATTCTCTGTAGTCTTATTTGCTTCTTGTTCGTTTGTCTCCCTTTATTTTTTCCTTTTATGTTCCTCCTCTCCCCCCTTTTTTGTGTTTCCTATTCCTTCGAATTTATTCCTCGATTCTGGGTTGCTCATTGTGGGGGGTTTTCCTTGTCTTATATTTCCTTTGCCTTTGTAATTGGGCCTAAAAAAACCTTCCTCATCCTGGTGTTGTTTTGAGTTTTCCTGCTCCGATTTTTTGTTTAGCAGGAATTCTCTTAGTAGGTTCCTGTGTTCATGACACCTTTTGCATTGAAATGAGATCTGTTCATAGTCTATGCTTTGGATCCATTTCACATCCCTAAACTCCAGACTTATTGCCTCCATTAGTGCCCCCGAGACATCCATCTCTATACAAATTCTCGCATAGGATGTATAATTTCCTTTTAATGTTGCATCAGACGCCTTAGCATATTTCCCCAGCTTATTTACTATAGATTTGAAGGTGGACAACAACTAGTAATCCAATGAGAGGGAGTATAGCCTGAGCCAGACTGGGATGCATTTAAAAGTATCCTTTTATGGGGAGAATGTTTCCTTCCATGGTCGCATGTACAATCCTGTTGATGCATGGAAATAAGGTATCCCCTCAAACACCTTATCTCTGTCTTCTAAATTCATGAATATTGTTGTAAAAAAGCCTTTAGATCGAAGGTGGAGATCTACTTCTCCGCTCGACTTCCATTGATACTTTATCTAGCTACGCAGGGTCTTTTTTGTGGGCCACAAACCCATAAACTTGCAGATCAGGGCATGCGTCTTCATATGGTATCTGAAGAGTTGGGTTTGGGGATCTTCTAGAATCACCTTTGGGATTATCATTGTTTTTGGTTTGCATGGGTTGTTCCCTCCTTCCCCACTTGGGTTTGTTGACTCTTTTGTACTGCTTCGAGATTCCTTGGTCTCCTTCCCCACTCCTTATTTTTTCCTTGGTTGTCCTCATTATGTTTCTCTGGCCCTAACCCTGTGGTACCTCTTAGTGGGTTCTTAAACCCTATGTCACGTGGGATTTTCCCTCTATCCACCACAAATTGCTTGTAGGAGGGAGCCCTGCTCCCTCCCCCTCTATTTACCATTCTTTTCACTACCAAAAATTGTAACCCTAGAACCATACCCTATATTATTCTGTTAGATCCTGTCATATCGACCTTCCTGTTGTAAGAAATATTAACATTAAAAATAATAAAGATTTATATAAAAACTAAATTAAAACTAATATAAATGACTATAAACCTTGTAAAGCTAAAATAAATCAAACTTCTATGATATTTTAAAAACTAAGCTACTTCAAAATTTATTCAAATATTATTTAGAAAGTATAAAAACCTTTAAACTTTAATAAAACCTAACTGCCTTATAAATTCAAACTTTATTTCTAAATGTTAACAAAAAATTTACGACACTAGGTACAAATCACCTATAGGTTCAAGTTCTTAAAAGGATTCCTTTGAAAACCTCAAGCAAGGTTGGTTGAAAATAGGTTTATAGAATGGAGCAAGGAATACCTCACAAAATTTCTCATAATAATCCAAGTGATTGTACTTCCATATCTTCTGACGATGGTTAGGGACTAGTGAGAGCGATGGATGCCACATCTCACATAACTTTGGAAATTCCTTCATTTCCCACACTACATCCAATAAGAAGACATACCATAGTAGTGATGTTTCTTTAGACAATTTCCACCCAATTAAATATGATCCCTTTGGTGATGACATAATGTATGAGAGGAACCCAATGCCCATGTAGCTAGGAGTAATTATTTTTCTCACACACTTTGTTGACCAACATTACCACATCATTGATCAGTTTCTTTAGTTGATTTGTAGGATGAACATTGGATGATTGTTTGTGAAATACCTTTCACCATCCCACCAACTCTCAATTACCTTAATTGAATTGTGCTTGCTGGAAAATGTTTGCACTAAGCCTTTTTCCATCAATATTTACAAAGAAATCAATTTGTATGTTGTCTTTAATGTGTGGGGAGTGTATGAGCCAATCATATTTCATTTGTCATAGTAAATTATCTGTTTCTTTATATTGACTCACTTCACTAACCAACTTATTATGTCCAGAATTGTCAAAATCTTTGTCATCATAGCTCCAACTTTGTACATCAGTGATAATTGTACCATGTAATTAGTGGCCTCAATGCTAGAAGGTGGCCTCAATGCTAGAAGTGGCAACAAATGACTTAGCTAGTGGATCTGACCTCTAATATGTATCGAATAGGAGCTACTGAAGATGCAGTTGTATGGGACTCCTATGCCAAGATCTATATTGGTATACATAAAACTAAGTTCTCTTTCTACCACATCTAGTGGCTCCTTCTTCTTTTCTCTTTTCTCCTTATTGGGTGTCATTCAAAACTATACTTGCGAATCATTGGACAATTATATATAATCATGTCAATAAATTTGAATATATCTTGGGTGGCATGAACAAATTCTAATTTATATCATGAGAAAAAAATGATAATGCACTTTAGATTTATACGCAACAAAAGTTAAACATTTAACACGGTCCTCCAATAGAATCATTAAGGAAATTGTCATGAGAGTGTATGCCTATGGAACTATGTTCAAATGCATTGCAAATTATGCAATGGAAAATAGTTCTTATTAATGGTATCATTGGCATGAGGCTTACCAATGGAAATAGAAACATAGTGTCTGAGTTTGAAAATCGTACAATCTTGAATGAAAGAGCACTAACAACAATATTAATGGATTCTGGAAGTCATTTATTCTTAGGAATGAATGCATGATATCATTATCAATGTGACATTAATCCATAAAATTCACATGATATATATTGAATATTACTCCAATCCTACCTTTAGCCAATTCACACAAGAATATAAGACTTTCCAATTAGCACTATGGTACTCGGGATGGTGAAATGGAAACCCAATAGAGCATGCTTTAAAACACCAATCTTCCTTAACGCCACTTGGATAGGATTGCAAACCTATGAGAGAAAGGAAGATACTCGACCTGGGCACTAAAATATATCACTTGATGATCCAAGTGGATATTGGTGGCCACCCTCCTCTTCCAACTGGCTCACATACAATTTTCATCTTGGTATTTTTTTTCTAGCTTTTCGGGTCCTAAAATTATGGGATTGTTTTGAGACCCTAAACAACGTTTTTTTGGGCCCACCACAATGTGGTGGCATTGTGTGTAGTCCTCAAATAGACCTTTCCAACAGGATATCGAGCACCTAAAACGTAGATCGTATGCAAAAGTTACAACCTTGATAAGTTGATGTACTAACTTACCCCATCGGGGCCCACATGACTTTTGGTGCTTCATCTCCTATGGTTAGGTTTTTGAATGTCTAGGGTTTTATAATTAATTTTGGATGCTAAAAAGGCATGGAGGCATCATTGTAATCTTCTAAGATGAATGTGTGTATTGGCCACATCTCTTCTTGGAGATTGGTTACCACCATTCGAACAAGATTGTTTCATTCTGCATTTTACAGTTTCAACAGATTTCTTTATTGAATAGAATTTAAGTTTCATTGTATCTCTATTATTGTTCTATGTATCTATGTGTTAATGTTATAGACTTGTGTTTCATTAAGTTCTTCTCACAAATCCATATTAGTGGTATCAGCGTGATCTTCTCTTCATTTGTTTCTCTATGCATGTCCCTAACGAGGTCAAGTTATAAGCAATTGGGACTCGAACGAGTAGAGCCTTTGTAAGATCGACCTCACCGAACCTGACGACCACCCATGGGGGGAGAAAAGAGAGATGATGGGGTAGGATTTCCCTTTAAACTACTTCTCAAGGAATCCCTCGTGCAACATAGGAACGATATGATGGATAACTTTGCTCAAATCCTTCGATGACTGCCAACAGGCGATGCATATTCCTCAAGAAAAAGTGCCACCCCCTTCAAGGTACATATCAATTTTGATATTCCTATATTTGAAGGTCAAATAGATTCGGATGTTGTAGACAAATGGTTAAACCTTCTAGAAGGGTATTTTTCCATCCATAACTTTTCTGATAGAGAAAATATTACATTT
>SNQJ01S0048728.1:91832-104488 GCA_010110895.2 Picea sitchensis
AGAAACAGAATACATAGTTGTTTCACATGCTTGAAAAGAGGCAGTTTGGTTGAAAGGTTTGTTTGGTGAATTTGGAAGGATGCAGGACAAAGTAAAGTTATTTTGTGATAGTCAAAGTGCTATTCGCTTGGATAAGAATCCATCCTACCACAGTAAAACAAAACATATACCTATCAAGTACCATTTTGTAAGACAAGTCATCGATGAACGTGGAGTCTCTCTTGTGAAAGTGCATACAAAAGAGAACTGCGCAGACATGTTCACAAAACCAGTACTTTTAGAGAAGCTACAATGGCACTTGGCTTCTCTTGGCTTGCAGAAAAGGTGATGAACAAAAGGAAGGAGCAAGGTATCAGGTTAATTGTTGTCAATGTGGATATTGTTGGAATTTGGTGACAATGTATTCCTTCAAGGAAAGATTTTTTATCCTATTATTTTGTGTTGGTTGCAACTAAATAGACCAAGTTATAATATGGATAGGGGTGCATTTAATAATCAGTTTCTTGTGTAAATGTATATAAAGATATGTATGCCCGTAGAGTCAAATGGGAGGATGTGAGAGATGGATATTAGAGAGCTTGCAAGTCTGTTGTAATCTCCATGATTTGAATAATAGGACAACCAATACCTCTTCTTGGTGGACGTAGCCCAATGTATAGGTGAACCATGTGAAATCTCTGTGTTTCTAATCTGCATGATTGTTGATTATCATATGTGAATTGTGTTTTCTGCATTTACAATTCTAATACCTCATTCACCATTGACTCTTCAATGTGCCTCAACCCTCTCTCATTCGTGACTAATCAATACACCTTACCCTCCTCACAAAAGACTCACAATGTTGCTCACTCACAACAAGTCACAATGTAGCATGATACCAAATTCCAAACAATGTGTATTCTTCATGATAGGGTGGTTATTTCATAGGTAGAAATTAGGGGTTTTTAAGTCATTTTATGGTTTTTTGGAGGGACGTCATGAGATTAGCATCAAAATAATGAGAAAACACATCAAGGATGCACCAATTTGGGGCCCACAAGCTTGGGAGCTTCTTGTTAGACATGGAGCCTCTACAAGATCCCTATACCGAAAACTCCATCCAAAACATTCTAAGCTCCCATTTCCTTGACTTCAAATATCTCAAAAAGATCCCAAATTCCTAAAATTGTTCCCAACAAATTGGGGATGTTTCATACATGTTCCCAAGCTCCCAAAAATGACAAAACAACGAGAATAAGTTTTAGAGATGGCAAAAGAAATTCTCATACAACTACACTTTTTAAATGTGATTATCTACATTAAAGAAGAAGGCAGTGATGGCATATTTAAATCACCACCCTTAAAGGGAGAGTTGAGTATCTAATAAGATATACGATTAAATATGTAAATCAATGTTGCTAGTTTTAATTTTCCTATATAATATTTTAGAGTTGTTCTTAAAATTATTAGACTATTACTAATGGTTATATTAATTATGCATATACTATTAACTTAAACCATGTATTTTACTCTGTAAACTATTAAACATATTTTAAAGTATTGATTATTTTAAATAAATAACTAAATCTATATTAATTATGCATATACTATTACTTAAACTATATATTTTATTCTATAAACTATTAAACATATTCTAAAATATTGATTATTTTAGATAAACAACTAAATCTATATTGTACCCAAGTTGTTCTTATAAAATATTTAATTATGTGGGTAATGTGGACATCTTAGGACCAAAAAAAACCCACAAATAAAATATATATTGTACAATAACTATTTTTATTAAATGTTTATTTCTCATTGGTAATGTGTACACCTTGTAGAATCGAATAAAATACAATGTTGAAAAACTATCGATCAGACCCTACTTTACATAAATATATATTTTCAGAATTACAAACATGCTATTTAGACAAAAGATGTCAAAAATATATAAATTCTCCTTGGTAATGTGTACACCTTGTACTTCTAAGGAATCGAATAAAAATCCATTTTTTTGAAAACCACGATCTATTAGAACTCGCTTATGAGTTGGTTCTATATTCTAGAGAGGTTCACGTGATAGATGTCCATATTAAAGATGAAGGGTGAATGTAATGTCAAATGTAAATAAATATGGAGGTGAAAAGAGTGGGATTATTATATGAAGGATATAGTATAGAGTGTATAAATAAATATGGAGGTGAAAAGTGTGGAATTATTATATGAAGGACATAGTGTAGAGTGTATCGAGAGAACAATAAAAATGAAAAATGTTGTCAATTGAATTGAATCTGTCTATTCAAGTATTATTTAATCAAGTTATATTAATTGAGATTGTGTCTATGCAAGGAGGGGTTATTCCCTCCACCATTGTAGTATGAGTTGTTTTTTAGTCGATGAGATCAGTTTCTTATCGACATCAGTTGATATTCAGTTGATGAAGTGAAGTCAAGTCCTGCGTAGGAAAAATATTTTGTATTTTATTAACAATCAAAGAGTCATAATAGAGTCAAGTTAGTCAAATCCTATTTCATATAATACCAAATGCAGATTGTATATTTTCATAGATCATAAAAGAATAAAGAAGCACATCCAAGTTTGACGAGTAGAGCAGAGCAATAACATATTGAGCATTAATGATGAGCATTTTGGCAACAAATAAAGGCATTCAAGAAAGAAACATTTCCATACAGACACACACGCGAGAGTTGAAAGGACGAGATGATGACACAAGAACATTTGAAGATGATACAAGAACATTTGAATTGATTGAGCCCCTTGGTAAAAGAGTTGTAGAAAAGTTTCATGGGTCAGGACAAAGAAATCAAAGGAATGGTAGGATTGGCTAATGAAGCAGACCCTCGTCGATTCCATAAAAATAGCCCCCAAGTGCGGCAGATCGCTAGAGCAGCCCTAGAGAGCACCCCAACGACTCTTGAGAGGAATAACTTGCAAGTGAGTACGACAGTCGGTGGCTCCCTGCAAGAGATTAACGAAGTCGATCATATGGATATAGAGGAGTTAGGACATGTGATATGTAGTCGTCAGAGCCATTGGAAACCAGTCACAGTTAACCTGGTATACGTCCTATAGAGTTGTTGGTTGTTGTGGTTGATTTACCTATGTAGACCGGTATCCATGGTCAATGCATAATAAGGAGACTTCTGCAAGAGTAGAGACCCAAGATGTTGTGGCACACTTGCTCGGGATGAGAAAGGATTTGAGTGTGGGGGAGATGCTAGGAGGCCTCTTAGGCCCTTGTAATAGTCATCACACATTAGACGCTAAGTAAATATAGGAATATGTATGCAATAAAGGACAATGTACTAATGTATGTGATAAGTGAACTTAACAAAGGATTAGTTGGAGTGGGTACAACCACTCCATTCATCTCTCCTATGTACATGTACTCATGAAGATGGAATAGAAAGGTGGTTGGTTACCATTCCCACATACACTTCTTGAGTACGTGCGTGTCTTCATGTGTTTCTTTAATGTAGTCTCTTCTTGAATGTATCCCTGTAATTATGTAGACTACAACACTTGGCAATGCTTCACTCTTAGGTATTGATGGTGCTTTGTTCAAAGAGGTGGTGAAAAATGGCCTACCTAATGGATCTTAGCTACCAAAATATCATATGCTTCAAGAGGCATATACTTTCTCCATTTTCATTATGAAGGACATTATAGATCAAGTTGTTTTCTATAGTAAAAATGGTCTCATTTATAGATTTAACAGCCTCTGGCCGAGATTATCATATCTACACCAATAGGTCTTGTGTGCTTGGAAACCAAAATTCAAAGAGGAAGCCTTCATCTACCCTTATGCTAAAGGATTCTCCATTGTGGAGTTTGACCTAGTATAGGATCAAGACCATATCCTCAACTCCGATCCTTGGTTTTGGAGAAGCTCTAGTCTATGCATGTAGACATTGACTCCATCTTTCGATCTAACTTTAGATTATCTTTCCATGGCTTTGGCTTGGGTGAGGCTCTTAGATCTTGCTCTCCACTTTTGGCGTTATGATTCACTTAGCGCTATTGGAAATGATCTTAGCAAATTTAACTTAAGAAGTGAGGAGATGACATATTGATGCATCACTACATATGCACATATGTGTATAGATATTGGCTTCAACATAGGGTTTCTAGTAAAAATCAACTTTATCACCAAATATTACACATGGACTCAAAAGTTGGATCATGAATAAATATCCTTTTGATGTAGGAAATGCTATGAAATAGGGCATATTGTTGCCATATTACATCAAGCTCCCTAAGAGTGGATGATCACAAAAAACCCAACAAAAATCTACATGGTGGGATGGTGCAAAAGAAGAGCATCAACTGATTAGAAAGGAACACCCTTTGATCAAGCATGATCCACAACCCAATCAGAGAGTGGCATTGACTGTTATTGCATCTATTGAGGAATCTAGCTCTCAAAAATATTTTCTTCCTTATTCCCCTTCATTGGTGAGGACACTTGAATTTGATATGCCAGACACTCCTCAACAAAACCCTCAACCTTATGTGAGTTGGGAAGATCAGGTAGAGGATAAAGAAGTTGAGCATGCAAAGGAGAAAGAAGCAAATCAAAAGATTTTAGAGATATCAAAATTCTTATTTGGGAATCTAGATCTAGACTACATGGAACACCAAGATCTAGTAACGTTAATCCAAGACTTGGAGGAGGAATGGAAGAAAGTTGTTAATAAGATAAAGAGCACTCAAACTATAACACCAACAATGACCATAAATCAACATTGAAACCAATTCTATACATGTATTGATTATACATTCTTAATTTCTCAGTTGGTTCACATTTGCTCTTGTAATCCAAGCTACGGAAGAAATTATAAGAAAAAATAAATATTAGGAGTTGGTAGAATACCCATCATTTGAGCTCTTGGAATATCTCCCACATTTGGCCACGGCCATCTTTTTTGTATTACAAATTTGTTCAAGTTATCTACATCAATTTCCAATATGAAACATAATTGTCATTGTGCAATAATAATAATAATTATTATAATTATAATTTCATCATCAAATAATCATTCTCTTTCACCACAATAAATATGTACATATATGTAAATTAGTTAATGATGATTCATTATTAATGACAAACTTGAACACTTCAACTTCCATTTGAAGAAATATAAGGTAGATTATGATGAAGAGTAAGAAATAATGTCATATTCCAATTCAAAATTGGTAGAAATATAAGACTTCAACTTCCATTTGAAGAAATATAAGGTAGATTATGATGAAGAGTAAGAAATAATGTCATATTCTAATTTAAAATTGGTAGAAATATAAGGTAGATTACTATGAAGAGTAAGAAATAATTTGTCATATTCCAATTCAAATTTGGTTATCTTATTAACTTTTGAGTGAAATTTAAGAAGAGTTATACTTTATCAAAGTAGATTTTGTTAACAAGTCATCATTATAAAATGGATGAGTTAATAGGTGGACAAATTCAACTTTTAGGATTCAATTTTTTTAAGGTAATAAAGTTCCACCTTAATTTACTTATTTTTTTCAAATTATAACAATCTTAGTCATCTTTAAAAGTATCAAAACTTTTATTGACAAAATTTCATGATCATAATTCCCATCAATCAATTGAAACTATAATTTCCAAGAAAATTTATACCAAATTTAAAAGATAATTTCAACTAAAAAATTATATAATTTATTTTTTAACTTACCCCTTATAAAAAAACATAATATCCGTTATAAAAAAAATTGAGAAAGTGGGAAAGAAAAGGTATAAAGAAATTGACTGTAAGGGTTCATCTTAATATAATCTTTATTCTCTTCTCTTTTATATCTTTATGATATATTTAAAAAAAAATACTATTAGGTATATCTTTAATATTTTTATGGTATATTTTAAAAAAATACTATTAGGTATATTTTTAGTGTACCCCTTGTTCTGTACACTTGACACTTCTGTACTTACTTTCTTGGTAAATTTCATGATAGATTTGTCGGTATCCTCTTCTCTCAACATTCATACCATATTAACCTTTAAAATCTAAATCAACTTCGTAAATATAAATTCATTCCAACATTGTACTTGATTTATTATGCAATGTCATGCGGAAAATATTAATAAAATTAGAAAGTCTTATACCGTTTATTAAAATTTTATTTTAATAATGGAAAGATTAATAAAATAATGATTTATTAATAAAATTACATTACATCGTTAAATAAAAATACAATGTATATTAAAGTGTTATATAGTTTATTAAAATTTTATTTTAATAATGAAATTATTAATAAAATAATATTTTACTAACAAATTTACAAAGTATTAAATAGTTTAGTAAAAATTTATTTTAATAATGATTAATTTTGTTTAAATGATATATTATCATAAAAATAAAACAAATACTCTTCAAAATACAAAACTTTAAACCCAAACAAATTTCAAATAAATTTCAAATTATGTACTCCAACTTTGAATTTTTGTATATTATCTAAATGAATATAAATGGATCTATCTATGGATTTCATCGATAAACCTAAATAAACCAAAAACAATTTAAAAAATAAAAAAAAAATAATTTTTATAATCGTATCTTAAAACCATTGTTTGTATGAATCTAAAATATCTTAGTTTAAAATCAAAAGATGATCGAGAAAACTTCTAATACATAGATGTTATTTTGTTGTTATTAGTCTTTTTCAACAGTAAAATTGTTTTTTATAATAGATATATAAATGAGTACACCTTACAACTTCTTCAAGCTTTGATTTTTGCATGACCACTTCCGACTTTTGAACATACTAGAGCCTTTTCAGAAAGGAACCAGTTACATCATAACTACACACAATAAAAAATAGATGTCCTCCATCTAAGTGAAATCAACAAATATAAAAAATAGTCCTCATACACTGGGATCATCTTTGATGGTCAAAACCAAAAAAAGACAAGTTGAGTAAAAAAAGATTGATGGAGATGGTAGGCCCCTCATTTCCCTAGACCCACTAGTTGAAATCTAGCTTTCCTTCGGTTTTTGTGAGTGCCAATTTCGAGAGATGATCTGCCTCCATATTTAGCTCCATGTAAACATGGGTGAAATGTATCTCTCTGAACGTTGATTTCATCATTTTTAAGTTGTCCATCCACCCCATCAAGGAGGCAACCTATAGTTTGCATCTGTCCTTTAACCATTCAATTATGATCTTTGAGTCGCCAATGACCTGGATCACCTCAAGATTTAAACGATGCGCTAGAAAAAGAGTCTTCCAGGCTCCTATCAGTTCGGCCTTCGTATTTGTCCCCTGACCACAGTTTAAGGTCCACTTAAAGGTTGTTTGATCACTGTACTTAATGATGCCTCCTGTTGTTCCAGAGTCTGTACTTAAGGCTTAGAAGTACAGTGTCTAGGCATCCGAAAGTGAGTAAGGGGTAGAGAAGGAGGAAACGTCAACCTTCGGTAAGGGAAACTAGGGCTGATTTATGAGTTGGGGTTGTCTAGCTTCCAACTATTCCTGGATGTTTATATCCCTTTCAATCGTTGCCCATGAACGTTCAAGCTCAACCCAGGTAGTGGTTGTTTTAAGAATAGTATCAAAAATATTTAAGGCAATGTGTGTTTGATCTGATAGTCCGGGTTCAATATTATCCTGTCTTATTTCAGGGACAGTCATAGAGGAACAAAAAGATAAGAAAAACTCGGGGGAATTTTAGGTTTTGTCGCAATTTCGGTCGTATAAAAGAGAGTTTACAGTTCTAGGAGTGAAAATAGGGTGCAAACCAAAGGCCCTTTCCCTTAACTGAGTTATATTTTAATAAAGATGTATGAGGTGGGAGAAAACATTAAACGGTTTATCATGTAAGGCTCCTATCAAGGGAGAATCTCACTTATAAATAGAAGAAGAAAAATGTAAAGAAATAGCCCGATGAAGCATAAAATATATATAGAATTCTAAAGTGTTGACTGGTCTTATACCTGCTGATAGCTGGTATAGAGGAAAAACAATAAACAGTATAGGAAACCAAAATTCATTCACTATAGTAGAGGTTGTACTAAATTATAGCGAAGCATTCATCAGATACAAATATGAAATGAAATGAAATATGAGATACAAGGAAACAAACTCATAACACAGTCGTGACGGAATTGAGAATCTTCGGATTTGCTATTATATTAACTCTCAAAATAGAAAACCTCTATTACAATCGAGACAAAAAGGTCCAGCCTATTTTCTTTCTTTCTATGGTATATTTATATAGTTTTACATAAGATGGAATCTCAATCGTTACAAGATTTTAAGTTACGATAAGAAGGAGAACAATCGTTCCATTTCGTCATCTTTTTCTTTATTTGGTACCAGAAGCTTGTCCTCTCGCATGCTCGGTACAAGTGACACATCTTTCTACCAGCTGAGATATCAACCTTGATTGTTCTGCTTGAAAGTTGGCCTCAAAAGAGTAACAATCTCGGGCTAATTGCGGTAACCTTTCTTCCATCTGTCGGTCTATGATGTTTGTTATCACTCCAAGAAACTCCTTAGGGTTGTAGGCTAAGGATGCTTGGTAACTTAAGAAATTAATGTGTAGGTATGCTTGGAACAATGAGATCACTCAATGATTAATGTAATAGACAACTCATCATACATTCAAATGAAACAGTTCTTTTAGAAAACAATAATAAGATCAAGTATTTTAAAAGGAGAGGATGAAGAACAATAATCTTGATTGCCAAATACAACTAGGTGTAGGGCTTAATGCAAGATAGTAAGAAATCCTTCACTTCAAGTCTATGAACTCAATAAAGAGATGACAGTCTTTACAAGCTAAGATAAACTAAAATAAAGTATAGAAAAGGATGCATGAATATTTCTGATATTGAAGGCAAAAGGAGACTGTAATTTTATTATGCAATAAGAGTCTATACAGTAACACAAAATGTATTCCCAGTTTGAACCCTTGTCTCTTAGAAAAGATAGGCATTTATAGCCTTTTACAATCGGTTTTTAAGATCCTAAAAACTTGGATCTGTATCTAAAAATAGAAAATAAAACTAACTAAGGCAATCGATAACAAAGACTAGTTGTTAGAACTCGAACTGTCTTCTATATCAATCTTTGACATCTGTACTTCATCAGCTTCCAGACTCTGTTGTGTCATGGAAAGGTAAAGGCACATGTCTTATGTAGCTGGATTTCTTCAATTAATCATAATCGAAACTTTACGTGACCGATTTAGCATTTGGTTTTCAAAATCTCCACGAATCTCTGATGCTGAGTGTTTCCTGACTAAGTGGTTAATCCTTTGATGCTCTTGAACTTCTTTAAATACTTGAAAATCGCCTTGCTCCATCTTTAGCTTTCAAAAATTATTTTTGTGCTTTCACCAGCTAATTCGCCATATGATTCGCTGGTTAGCTGGTGAAAGCTCTGCCTTTCACCAGCTAACTGGTTGTAAATTTACCCTTTGCACTGGTGAAAGTTCTGTCTTGGCCAAAAGGAAACTTTCACCTCCAAAACCGTTGTTTTATCAAAAACTTAGTGTGTCTCTGCTTGATCTCCTTGCATATTCACAACAACCTGGACTAGCACTTGTAGATCTGGATGCGACTTATGCTTCTGCTTCAATTTTCTAATTTTCCTCTTAAGGCGTTTTTCTAACCACCATAAACTGTTATAATCTTTGGTGATTTTCTTCTTTCTCTTTTTGTCTTTGACACTTTCATGAGCCAACTTCTCAAATGTTGCATTTGTCTCTGCGAAATTGTCAGACAGAGTTTTGTATCTCGCCTTGATTACTCTTTCTAAAACCTCCTATTGAGCAATCACTTCTTTTAGTTGCTTAATTTTTTGTGATTTCTTTGATTTTTTTCTCTTTGATGTTTCACCTTCATCAGTGGGAGTAAAAGTCTCACAATCGTATGCAAATTCCATGGAGTGTTCAGGGCTTTTAATGGCTGGACTTTCATCTTCTTTCTCTGGCTCTGTTTATGAGTCTGTGTATGGTAGATTTAGAATATTTGTCTTCTTTTCTGTAGGCTGCTCTGAAGTGGTTTCAAAATCTAATTTTTTCTTTGATCTGTGAGACTTTATGCCGAAAATCCTATCTTCTGGTGGTCCTGGAAGAGTTCTCCTCTTCCTTGAGCTGCTCTGTGGAGTTAATTGCTTTTTCCTAGCTCTCTTCTGCTCATTCATGGGCTGAGTTTGGGTTTCAAAGCCTTCCCAAAAAAGAAAATGTTGCCAAGTCCTTCCTCTTTGTCTTAGTTCCTCTAGAATTATCAATTTGATCAGGCTGAAATGACAAAGAGTGTTTTTCATACTTAGAGGTTCAGCCCTAATCTTTTTACATACTTTAGTTAGGCTTTTGTGAAAGAAGAAAGGCAAATTTAGGAGAGTTTTCCTTGTGAAATGATCTAAGAGCTTGAAATGGTATAGCATCAGCTTTTCATACCTGCCTTCTGAGGTTATATAGAGTTGAATGCCTTTGAACAGGTCTTGCCATTCATCCTCCAAATGAGAAACTGGCATGCTTTTCTTCCATGTGACATTTATGAATTCTGCCTTAAGATATGCTCTGAAATTGAGATTCTTGGTTGCTGTTGTCTTGAACCAGCTCTGGCCTGATCTAGGTAAACTGGTTGTTGTAGCAATGGCGGCTTCATCAACTATGATTTCTAAAGAACCCACGCAGGCTTTGTTTCCATCATACAATTTAGCAAATGCTTCAGCTGTTGTTTGGTGGCAACCATTCTGTAACTTTTCAACATAACCCATGCAACCTGCGTCCGAGAAGCATTTTTGCTCCTCTGGATGTGCTTGTAAAAAGGACAGACTGTCTAATTCTTTCCTTAACAATGAACCACTTCATTTCCTTTCCATCTGTAACTCGAACCCCAGACAATTTTGCAAACAAAGTCACTGTAATTTGCTGTTTGAGCCAAGGTTTGGAGTTGGTGAAAACTCTCGGCGTTGTCTTTCAAATATGAAACCATAACATATGCCTATGGATAATGTGTGTTGGGAATATGAAGTGTCGATTTGATGTCGCCAGCTGAGTAGTACCACTCCTTTACCTGTGATGATGAATTTGAATTCATCATCTCCAACGCCATTATCTCGTGAAGCATGCATTCACAAACACGATCCACTATGATATCCGATTTAGACGTGCATAACAAAATCCTCATTATTATTGACTTTCACCAGCGCCTTATAATGATTACGTGATGTGTGTTGAGCGTGTCATCTTTTGATTTCTTAAAACGTGGAGGAAAAACACGTGTTCTGTGCTTTTACCAACTAACGATCTATGGGAAAGTACTCCTTAACTGTTGAAAATCGCCGTTTTCACCAGCTAGTCATCAATCTTGCAACACGCGTTAGCTGTTGAAAGTCTTTTCATGAAATTTTATAGAAAAGACCTTTATGGATCAACTTATTTCTAAGATATGAATTTAAAACCTAAGTTTTGACACTAGAAGAAATTAAAACAAAATGGAGAAAACTACAAATAACCATGCTATCGACCACAAAATGAAACCATAGTGACTGATTCATTTTGGGAGCTAACATTTGGCTCCAACTGGGATGGACACCTCCTTGTGAGGTCACCAAGAACCTAGCTAGACTCAGTAGCCTTTATTACAATTTGAAAATTTGAAAAATAGTTTTGCTTAGTACCATTGGGCATGGAGTTATTCAAGTGATAAAAACAAAGAAAACATAACTGAAAAGAATATGTACAAGTAAAACAGGGCTTTAAGAAAAATCCTTATGAAAAATAGGTCTTTAAAAAGCGCTTGTTGAAAGGGCCACCTGCTACTTCCTCGCCTGCAAGATTTTGGAGAATAAAGGTATTGTTCTGCTGAACTGTTGTTATGACGAAAGGACCTGCCCAGAGAGCATCAAATTTTCCGTATTTCCCCTTCTCTTTCCTTGCTTCATCCCATTTTAAGACTAGTTCCCCTGTTTTGAAAATATTTGATTTGACTTTCTTGTCGAAAATCTCCTTCATCTCTCCTTGGTGTAATTCTGTCTTTTCCAAAAGTTGCTCTCTATCTTGCTGCAACTCTACCAAATTATGGATTCTCTGAGTTAAATCACTTGGTTCAGAGTCAGTTTCTTGTAAAAACTTTGCAACTGGCAGAGCAAGTTGAACAAGAAATATGGCTTCAGTACCATATACCAACTTGAAGGGAGATGTACCAATTGAATTTTTACTTGTAACCCTGTCATCCCACAAAGAAAATTTCATCTTGGAATCCCAGCCTCTGGTATTTTGTTCAAACAACTTCTTTATAATTTTGACTAAAATCTTATTCGATGACTCAGCTAAGCCATTTCCTTGTGGACAGTAAGCAGTGGAATGTACTAGCTGAATTCTCAGCTCTTCACATAATTTTACCAAGTGCTTATCTTTGAATGTAGTAGTGTTATCAGTGACTATTCTCTTAGGGAAACCAAATCTAGTGAATATGTTTTCTTGCAGAAAATTAATGATGACAATATGATTGGCATTCCTGGTAGGAATAGCCTCAATCCACTTTGTAAAATAATCGGTGGCAACAAGGATCCACCTGTGCTGACTACTAGAAGGCGGGTGAATCTCACCTATGAAGTCTAGACCCCATTGCTGGAAGGGACCTGTGACCACTATAGGTATGAGGGGAAGAGATTTCAGT